>JABUQX010013534.1:27500-30000 GCA_015478945.1 Trachelipus rathkii
GAGAATGCAGTTAATTCTTTACCTCCTCATTATTGTTCTTTCTTTAACATCTTATTTAATTGCGATTAATATGCAATATATATATTACTATATAATATTATATATATACTATATATATATATATATATATATTATATATATATATATATATATATATATATATATATATATATATAGTATATATATATATATATATATATTATGTATATTTTATATATATATATTTTATATATAATATTATATATATATATTTCTATATATATATATATATATATATTATATATATATATATATATATATATAATATAAATTATATATATATATAATATATATAATATATAATATATATATACTATATATATAATAAATAATATATAATATATATACTATATATATATATATATATATATATATACTATATATAATATATATATATATATATATATATATTATATATATATATACTACTATATATATTATATATATAATATATATATATATATATAATATATATATATATACATATATATATATATATGTATATCTATTATATATAATATATATATATATTATATATATATATATCATATATATATATATATATATAATATATATATATATATATATACTATATATATATATATTACTCTATAGTATATATTTCCATTATTATATATTGAAATATTTATAAATAATATATATAATATATTTGAATATATAATAATAATAATAATAATAATAATAATAATAATAATAATAATAATAATAATAATAATAATAATAATAATAATAATAATAATAATAATAATAATAATAATAATAATAATAATAATAATAATAATAATATAATAATAATAATAATATTAACAGAAACGCGTCTCGAAAACCTTGCGTCTCCTAACTTCGATATTCTACGGCTGAAAGCCTCCTTCCTACTACTACTATTAATTATCCTGTGTTTCTGCTGCTGCTGCTGCTGCTCTCTTAATAGAACAGATTTTCCTGCTCTTTTTAAATATCTTACTACTTCTAACGAGGATGTTGCTACTTCTCATTCAAATACTGAGGTCCTCTACTTAGGAGACTTCAACGTACACCACATTGAGCGGTTGGGCTGGGCTCCTTTTATGCTGATACAGGTGGGAAGGAGGAAAATATATTCAGTATTCGCAATGATCTGGAATGGTTGATTGAGGAACTTACACACATACCAGATCGTTCTAACCAATTCTTGAACAAATACAAATATACAATTTTCCCTGCTGCCGGTAACTCTGACCACAATCTTGTGGCTCTTAATTATAAAACTTTCTCTCAAGCAGCTCCACGATGCCCTAAACGTACTTTCTGGTACTTCAATCTGGCTAATTGGGGAGCATTGCGTTGCTTTTTTGCAATCTACCTTTAGAATGAATCCTGTTTTGACTCAGGGTCGCTTCGGTGACTGCTGAAAAAGTAGGGGTCGTGATCTCTAAGAGAATGGACAGGTTCATTCCATCTTCTACTCAATCTTTTTCTCCTCAAAATCCGTTGTTTGATGGCACCTCGTTTTCGTGTTCTTCAGGATAGAGACAATCACTATCGGAAATGAAAAACTCTTTCTGCGATCACTCTTGATAATTTTCGTTCAACTCGGAATCGTTGAAGGAATATTATTCGTCAGGCTAAGCGTCCTTTACCAAAAGAAAGTGCGCTGACCTCGTTGGTTCTCTTGCTGATAAAAATTTCCGGCCCCTTGCCAAAAGCATCTCTTCTGTGAATGTCATTTCTACTCATATTTGCTCAGGACGGATCTGTAACTAATATTCCTTCTGAAAAGGCTAATCTATTTCACCTCCTTTTTTTTCATCTTTTTTTTTTTTTGCTCCCTGGACGATTCGGGGAACTCTCCTCCTATTTTTTCTCCTCTCAGGTATCAGATGGTTCCAAATGTGATTACACATGATCAGGTGCATGTGATTTTGAGATCTATGAACGTCATGAATCCTAGTGGCCCGGACGGAATTCCTCCCCGTTCAACTTTGCTCTAAATACCTTATTCTAACACTTTTCCTTAGTATTAGAATAGCGCATATGTTCAACCGATTCCGAAGAGGAGTAACTGCTCTGATCCTTCTAACTATCTTCCTATAGCTCTCACTTGTATTCTGTCCAAAATCTTTGAAACTCTTCTCAACTCTGCATTTTCTAGATCAGCTGGAATCTCAATCCCTCCGTTCTGATCACCAGTATGGTAATCGAAGTCAACTAGAGACATTCTTTCTTATCTCACTGATTTATGATCTTCTGCCCTTAGGGACTATGGGGAGTCTTGGGGTATGGTGCTTGACTTGAATATCTAAAGGCATTTAACAGGTAGGACATGCGTCGCTAGCTCTCTAAGCTTAAACCTCCCTTTGATTTCTTCCTTCTCCTTTATTCACTTATGAATATTTATCTCAGATTGCTCAATATCAGCACTTATGATGCGAGGCGCATCTCCTTCTTCATCACTGTTGAT
>JABUQX010013534.1:35000-36494 GCA_015478945.1 Trachelipus rathkii
GAGATGGATTATAAAACAGGTTTAACTTCAGAAGAGGTTATTTTAGAACAAAGAAAATTGTTAGACAACTGTAAGAAACAGCAGCATTCAACAGGGAAAAGGGTTCATCAAGATTCTAATCGTGTTTCAAATAATTTTTCTGGTTATACTGCCCCATCTGGAGCTCACTCCAGTATAAAAAGGGCTAAGCTTCAGAAAACTGCAACTGCTACAGATTTTGATTTTCCTCCTTATTCAGTTCCCAGAGCTTCTGTAGTACCTCAAATGCCTTCCAATGGTTCCCATAGGGCAATATTGGCCAATTTAAAAGAAGATGCCAAAGGTACAAGTTCTGATCAGTTGTATAATTATGAAAATAATCATTATGATCGATCTTATAACACTTATCCTTCTTCAACTTCAAATAATAGAGAGAAGAAAGTCCGTTTTTCCAAACATGTCATAAGTGAAGATTTTGATCAGTTTAAATTTCCTCTAGAAAACTCTAATTATGGACATTACATGTCTAATGTACCTCTTCTAGATACAAATAGAGTTAATTATCGGGACAATTTAAATAATTTGAATGTCCAGAATAGACATTATTCTCATAATTTTCAAAATAATTCAAATTTAGGACATTACATGCCCTCAGTACCGTTCCTGGGTACTAATAAAGTAGATTGTGAAAGAAAAATCTTTAGTGTAGATTCTAACTCCGATCCTTTTTATCATCCTGATTCGTTTTATGGACGTTCCACGGCCATAGGATCATTACAGGACTCAAATAGAGGCATATTGAGACAAAATGGCAAAAGTACAGATTGTGATCAGTTGCCAAAATCTCTTTTAAATTCATCTTTTGAACTACCTATGCCTCAACACACTCTTCAGAGTGAATCAATACGTTCGAATCCTCTTTTTAAAGCAAATTTACAATGTAGAATTCCTGGAATGTATTCAAATGACATTTCAGAAGTACCAAATGTTGAGATAGATGATGATTTATCTTATAAAGTGTACTCTTCTTCAGCTGTTCGGATTTTACCGTACTCTAGGTACATTCTTCCGGTCAAAGTTGAGTCTGATATCCATGCTTCTCCTCCGGAGAACATAGCTCTCATCACAGAAAGTAAAAATGATTTCTTAAATTCAGGTACACTCTTCTTTGGTAATACGTTGTCTACGTGCACTGACGGTAAAATATTATTGGAATTAGTAAATTTAAGTGCTGATACTATTAACTTTGATAATCACACTTATCTTACAACAGCTTCTCCATTACTTTACAAGCAAAATGAAGCCTCTGCAGATAATGATTTTATAAATGCAGTTACTACTTCCAAAAATCTTTCTGACTCTCAAATTAGAGAAGTTTACCGTGAAATATTGCTTTCAGAGTCTAGTAAAGATTCTAATAAATATGTATTGAACAATACATCTCAATTAGAAGAGATGTTGACCTTTTTAGTGAAGAATAGAGATTCAATTGCTCTGGCCGATGATCCTGTTGGA
>JABUQX010013535.1:0-32803 GCA_015478945.1 Trachelipus rathkii
GGGGAGAGAGATTTAGAAGCTCAGATTTGATTTTTTGTTTAGTTTTTTAATTTTTAGGTTTTTATAATTTAATTTTTTGCGGAAAGTGTTCGACGGTCATGCTCTATATTGTTATAACCTCTGGTAGAGTTTTTTGCCAACCTTGATCGCTTTATGTATACTTCAAAGAGTTTCAATTTTTTAAGTTATTACGTTTGTCAACAGAACATATTTCAATGGATAAGAAATTCTTTCATTTGGTAATACTCAGCGATCTGTGGACTGTGATGCGAATTCTTCGGCGGAATTGTAAGTCATAAACGGTCAGCCATGCTCCAGTTAGTTTTATAGACTAAATTTCATAATTTTTTATTTTTGTAACACTTTATGTTAATAAACGGATATGTAGATTTTGATTAGAAGATATATTTTTGAATTTATTTTTAGAGTCGTTATTTAAATGGGATTTGGAGTGGAAGGTCTCGTAGGGTCTTTTTTTTAGTAATTTGATTTTGTAAATTTTATTTGTATTTTATTCATTAAAAATTTATTTTCTTTTTTTTATTACAGGTCCGGACTTTTTATTCTAACAGTGTTAAAAACATACTTAAAAGTGATGGTATTTATTATAAGAGGAATGGACAGTCGGCTGTGTTTTAATCCTTTAATTTAGAGCATCAGGGTCATTATTACCTTTATTTGTAAGGTAATAAAGTAGTTTGTAATACATTAGTAAAACTTAACTATGGATAATTGGAAAAATTTGGTGTCAAATTGTTATTATTATAGGCTGTCATTCTGGATGGGTACTAACTTTCCATACTTCTGTTTTACAAGGATAAGGGTTATGCAGATTTCATTTTCTTTCTCTCTTCCAATAGCCTATTCATGATTTGAAACTTCTTTTGATTTATTATTTGTTTTGAATGCTTTTTTGTGTTGTATTCATTTGCCTTTTAATATGAATTCTACGTTATTATTTGTTTATTATGGTTTTTTAGGGACTTTTACTAGGATTATTCATCCTCGGGATGTGTTTAATGAAAAAGTCGTTATCCGTGAAATATAAAGATATATAACGAACGGAAAAATGGTGGCAAATACTTCGCTTCCTAACATGGAAGGAAGAGATAGTTATTTAAAAAAAAATATATATATAATATAAATTATATTATATAATATAATATATAGTACTATATATATATTATTTATATATACTATAATATATATATATATAGTATGTATTTATTATAATATATACTGTAAAAAGGGGTTTAAAACATGGTAAGCGTGTTCGAGAAGAAAATCTACGGTAAATCCTCGGTTATGCTATGTATAAATTATTTAATATAATATGTAATATAGTATATAATAAATTAAAGAATAATATATAATTAGAAATGTATATAATGATTTATTATTGGCCTTAAAAAATTGCGGGTCCAAATCTCATATGATGGAAAGATTGCAATATTTAGAATGTAATGAAAAATGAAAGAATACAAATATAATATAATATGAGTAGTAGGAGAACAGTCTAGAAGACTTTAGTATGAAAAGAAAAAATCAAAAAAATTAAATAACCCAAAATGGTCCTTTATTTTTTACCCCAGATTTAGTTTTAGCCATATTTGTTATTTTAGTTTGCATTGTACTTGATACTTTTTAACCAGCAACTCAGAAATATTTGGCAAATTATTGTGAATAAAAATTTGAAATGTTAAGAAAACTTATGATTTACAGTGCAAAGTAATTAAAGAAATTTATATAGTGGATAGATAAAAATTAAAAAATTTGTAGAAGATTATATTATTATCGTAATTAATAAGAAGGTGTATAGAAAAATAGTAGCAGGTAGCAGTAGTGTTAATAATGTTAATAAATTTATAACTTGTAGAAAAATTTGAATGTTAAATTTTGGGGCATTTAATATTTCCGCTGAATAGCTAAGTATTTGACCCCGGTTTAGTTTTAGACTATTTTTCTTACATAGGCATATTCTTGTTATGTTTAATCATAGTGTTACGTAGATATTTCTTTTAAAACTGCCTTGTTGTTTGGATGTCAATATCTGTTATTGGAAAATTTGCTGTTAGAACTTAGCGTGTAATGCAAATACTTCCTAAAACTTAATGAATTCAAGTTTGGAAGTAAGTATCATTATTGTTCAGTTTCGCTTCTGAAATTTATTTTTATCCTAATTAACTAAAAATGTAATAAAGCATAATTACGAGATACAAGGATTAATAAATGTATAATAATAAACTATAACTATAATATGTTTGAAAGTTTAAATATTTTTGGGCATGTTACTATTTTAACCCCTTTTACGGATATATATTATAACTGTATTATAGTATATATATATTATCTATTATATTATATAATATTATATATATATAGTATATAATATATTATCTATTATATATATACGTAGAAAATATGAATGTGAAAAATATATATATTCTAATAATATATTATATATATAGTATGTATATAATAATATAGGTATATGTATATTATTTAATATAACCTATATAATTTGTTTTATTGAATAATATAATATATAATGAAAAATAATATTAGTTATAATAATAGTATAAGTTGCTACGTGGATTTTTATAATCTGAAATGAAATATAAATTTTGTGAGTTTTTGGACTGTACCGTCAATTTTATTTAAATATTATAGAATTATTGTTTAGAAATTAAGGGAAAAATATGAAGCAGAGAAATGTACTTTAGTGATGTCAGCAAATTGGCCTAAATGAGTAAAACAATTACGATATTAAACAAGTTAGGTCAAACCGACTGAGAGGATAGGTACAAGTCAGTTACAGACTTACATTCCAAGGAATTGTGAGGGATGTGGGCTGACGCAGGAACTTCCATTTTAAATAGCGCTGCTGCCGAGCAGATCCAGCAATTTTACTTATGATAAGCCATAATTAGTCCATAGTATCATGCACGTGAATAACAATATCATTTACTTTCTAAGTTTCACCATGGCAATGAATTCTCGCAGTGGGTATGAAATGGATTTTAGCAAATAAATGTTAGTTTGTAATTTTAATCCTATTATTAATTTATTTGTAGATAAAATATAAAAAAAAATTAAATAATGGGATTATTTTCGTTTTTTTTTTCCACTGGCCTGATTTTGGGGAACCATGGTTTTTCCATCCGATATTTTATATATTTATTATATTATATATATAATATTATTATATATAAATATATATATATATATATAATATATATATCATATATTATATGTATATATACAAGGATGGTACATACAATTAAATAAATTACTATATGTAAATATATTTAATCTTGATCATTATTGGTATATTAATAAAATATCTAAATAGTATATATATTACTATATATATATATAGTAAGTATATATATAATATTATATATTATAGTATATATATATGGTATAGTATATATATATATATATATTGGAGTTATTGATTTATGGGAGGGAGTTGGGATTTTGAAGTTGGGGTTGAGTGCTATTTCGTATGGTGTTAGTGTTAGGGGTAGTGTTGTGTGTAGTTGGGGTGGGGTGGTATATATATATGTATATATATACTATACTTAGGTGTTTCGAAAAAAATGTTTTTTTTTTTATTTAATTTTTTTTTTGAAAAAAAAACGTTTTTTTTTATTAAACAAATGTTTTTTTTGTGTTTTTTTTAAATTTACGGTCTTTATATTTTTTTAAAGATGTTTTTTTTAAAAGATTTAACGTTGAAGTACAATAACCGCCTTTAGGCCTAAATGATGGTTTGTCGATTTGTGAGTATAGTATATATCATTAATATATAATATATTATATATATTATAATAGTATATTTAATATATACATATATATAGATCTATATAGATTAAAAAAAGGAGTGGTATAACAAGGTGTTTGGGGTGTTCAGGGAGAAATGAGAAGGTGAGGAAGTGACTGGATATCTTGTGAGGGAGAGGTATCTGTGATAAGTAATACTGTTCTTAAAACACAAGAGTACATAATTAATCTAGCAGGTGGTAGTAGGTAGAGATGGTATGGAAGTGGAAAAAGTATGAATTGATTTTGTGTTGGTGATGGGATGTTAAGTATGTATGGATTAAAATCAGTGAGGGGGCTTGGGCTGGAATTATGGATCATTATGTTTGTTCTATGTAAAATTAAGTTAGTGGGGATTTGGATGGAGAGGAAAGGCTGAGATGCGTTAGTATTGTGGTAATTAAGAGTGAGAAAGTTAGTGAACAAGTAATAGAATAAGTATGTAAGAAGACGCCCGAAGTGAATCAGTTAGATGTGAAAAAGTTTGAACTCTGAATAAATCTGAGCTAATGAGAGGAACAATTGTTTAGCGTGGCAAAAGAGTATGTGGGTGGTGCTAAAGTTAGAGTAAGAAGAACAGTGAGTGGTGAATGAGAGGTGATGCAAGCGGTTCAAAGTAAAAAAGGAGCGTTGGTTTGAATGTACTAAATCAAATGATGAAATTTCAAAAGAAAGAAGCTTGGAATATATATAGGAGGAAAAAAGGCTAAGCAGAATGCTAATAGCGTAGTAGAAAGAGAAGAGGTGAAAATGACAGTTATTTGGAAGGGAGATGATATGGGGGGCCATACAAGGGAATAGGCAGGCTTCTGGAAGGGAAGAATAGGTATTGGGGAATAAGGATTTTAGCAAAGAGGAGTGAAATGGGGTAGAGTGAAGAAAGTTGAAAATGTACAGTCTGCGCAGGTATAGAATGGAATACTGGTGCGAATGATCAAGAAACGGGAGGCAGATGGGATGTGATAGTATCTGGAAGTTGTGTAATAAAGAGTTTATGAGTAGTGCTTTGAGGTGGGGGAGCGTGGGCGGGGGAGAGTAAGTATAGACCTTTATATAGAGCGTAAGGGAGAATAAGGAAGTGTAGAACTATAGGGTATTTTAGTTTATTGAGTGTTGTAGGGAAGATATAGCGGTGGTTGGTCCGATAAGAGTGCGCGAGTGACTGGAGTATGATTGGTGAAGAACAGGCGTATGAAGGAGAAGTAGAGGATGTGTGGATAAATATTTACATTGAAGGAATGAAGAGAAAAGAAGGAAGGTAAGAATAAATTGTATTTTCGGTTTTAAATGGATTTGCACAAGTAACTCCAGCTTTACCGATAGGGGAAGGTTATGGCAGGGGCATGTTGAGTACGTGGTTTGATAGGCTTACTGAATGGAACCAAAAGTCATGTATGACGATAGTGAGATGCGTGGTGTAAGATATCCATGGTGGAAAGAGTTGATTGGTTTAGGTATTAAATTTAGCGGAGTGAGGAGAGGTGTATTATGTGTCATTGGTTATTAATTATGTATGTGGATGGGGTTATGGAAGAATTCGAGGTGGCGTGACAGGAAATGGAGTTAGAATGATGGAGATGATGGAGGTGCTACCGTATTATATGCGGATGATCTGGTTTGTGTGGCGAATTGCTGAAGAGTGTTTGGAGATTGGAGTAGAGATCTGGCAGGGATGTGTAAAAGGAAGGGTTGAAAGTAAACGTAGATAAGAGTTTAGTTTGGTTGTGGAGTGGAAGGAACAGGTCCTCAATGAGATTATGGTTAGATGGTGAGCAGCTTGAGCAAGTGTCTGGAGTTTAAATATTAGGGTATATGTTGGCTGAAAAGGGAATGCTGGACTTGAGTGCATGAGTTTAGTAGAAGTGTGAATGGCAGAAGTGTCTGGGTGAGATTTAAAGTCGTTGGTAGAATGTAAAGGGACTAAGTCTTTAGTGCGCTAGGGTTTGACGAGGTCAATGTGTTTATTGTATTGTTTAGAGTGAACAATGGTCCTTGGAATAACGAAGTATAGATGTAAGTTGAAATGTGTCAGATGATACAATTCAGGGGAATGCTAGGGTGAGAAGATTGAGTAAATGAGGAATGAACATAATTGGAGTATGTATGTGTGTGTGAAGAAGAGGGGTAAACTATGAATTATGAAGTATGGTGAGATGATTTACTGAACGTGTATATAAAACAAAGTTGAAGCGAAAGTAGAAGTGTGTCTGAAAACCGAGCCGGGTCTGGGAGATGTGAAGAAAAAGTTGTTGTATTTAGTTAAGATCGAATGTCTGAAGGAGAAGAATGTTGAGGTGGCATGGTAGGTCGGAGTAAGAAGAGTGTGATAGATAAAGGAGAAATAGGCTGGGTTTTGTGGTTGAGTGGGGTTATGGGGATGTGGCCCACCTGGGTGAAGGGATGAACCTTTACAGTGACGATCTACCATAGTGAGAAGGGTACGCGCGTCCGGTGAGCTATAGGTGGATTTTCTGACTGCGAGAGTTCTCATTTACTATTGTATGGAAAAGAGGGGGGGGGGGGTAAAGGCTGCTTTCTTTCGGTTTTGTATAATTTCTTCTCGCTTGTTCTTTTCTGATGCTGGTTACGCACCTTATGGGGCGAAAAAGTAGATGAATTATATATATATAGATATAATATAATATATATATATATTATACTTATTATATATAATTATATAATATTAATATATCAGAAGGTGGGCACTTTCCCGTATTTAGTCGCATTAGTCGTCCGAGCGGACTACAGAATATAGGTGCGGCTAGCGAGGTGCGGAGTCGTCAAGGAAATTTAGCGGACTTGCACGTGGGATACAAAAAGTTCCGTCTTTGTTTCGCAGTTTTAAAATTAAAATATGTGTCTTTATTAAGACTTCTTAGTTTAAAGAAAATATAATATATAAGTTTATAACTATTAATACTTAGTCTAAGACTATGTATCGTTTTGACTAATTAAACTTCCAATAGATAATCTATCTCATCAGGTCCGTATATATGAATAATAACATCTAAATGCTTTTAATAGACTGAATGTATTATCATCTATATTTAATAATTATTTATTAATAATATTAGGCATATCTAAATTACACACATATACACACCCAAATATAATATATATTATTTATATATATATAATTAATTATGTATATTAATAATATATATAATAATACATATATATCATATATATTAAATAATTATTATAATATATATTAATATCTTTCTGGATTTTACAAGAATGATTATTAATATATGAATATATATATCAATATGATATATATAATTAGAGTATATAATTATATAATGAATAATTATATATAATATTTATATATATGTATGCTACCGGAGCTGATACGTAGCATTGCAATCGGATCAAGCAGGAGTCGAGCTTTCATGAATTCTATTAAGTCTGACGGAATAGACTGCTTATGGGTGGACGGGTGTAAGATTTTTCAGAGCAGAGAGGCAAGAAGTGATAGTTATGGTGAGGAAGTTAAATTTAGCAATGGAACTGCTGGAAGTTAATAACCAGCTACTGCCGCTCAATGGGCATTTTTACCTTTCAGCTATAAGGGCAGAATTTGTTGAATTGATTCGATAAAATATAAGATAAGTCTTCCAGTTATGCAGCTTGTAAAGTATATTTAGTATTTGTGGGGATATATTGAGGTGCAAGGAGGACCTAATTTGCTTTTTAAATTTTGGCACGATAATCGTTTTTTGAAAAGGTATATGGATCTCTGTCTTTGGAGACGCCCGCGTGCCGGGACTTTGGAAAATTTGAAAGATTTTTTAGACCTTCATCGATTGGTTCATACCAAAGTATTAAATATAATTTTTTGTAGGATAAGTAATAATAATTATCTCTATCTTAATTATTAATAATCTTTATTGCGAATCGCACATTATAGCGGAGAAGAGGTGCGGACTGCGATAGCGAGGGTGTGAAGGGGTCTGAATGAAGTGGGAGGAGGTAAGCGATACGTTGTTCTCGAGGTGCGGAGGTGCGCTAGTTGACTACCCCTAAATGAGCGGGTCCGCAAGCTTCTGATATATACTATATATATATAGTATAAGATATTAAGTAATTTATAGATATATTATCCGAGCATCACTGTAACGGTATCATTTATTATTCCACTAGAGCACAATAAAACTTATATAAGTTAAAACTTATTATATATTGTATTACCTGAACTATACTTTACACTTAATATCTTTTGGCTATGACTAAGAAAGATGATATATCATGAAAAATTGAAGTAATTTAAAAAAAAAAGCGCAAAGAAAGAAAAAACAAATAACTTTGTGGAATGGTTTTTTTTTTATAAGTGTTGTTTTTTTTTTTTTTTATAATGACAGTCTTATAATTTAAACCTATAGAGATAGATAGTATATTTATAGTATATATATATAATTAATATATATACTATCAGTATATATATATATTATAATATTATATTAATATATATATTTATATAATACTATTTTATATATATATATATATTATAGATATATTATAGTATATTTTGAATAACCTCATAGCATTTAAAACCAATTATTGCCCTTTACCCAGTGACTTTTAATAAAACCTGGGTGGGCTTTAAATTTAAAAAAAATTTTGCAAACCTTTAATATATATATATGTATATATTATACTATAATATAATATTATTATATATGTTATATATATATATTATATATATATATATATTATATGATATATAATTATATATATAATATATAATATATATATAGTATATTTAAATTTCAAATCTAGATGTTTGCTCCTCCTCTACTGTAAAGATGTTATTCCTTGACGAATGACGACACAATGAACTGTTTGACAACTTTGACATGGATGGACATGTAGACTTAATTTGGACACACAGCTTCTCTTGAGATCTTCCAGCTGAGCCAGCTGTGGTGTGGATAAATATCTAAGATCAGCACCTCCTCATAGGGAAGGAGAGGTGGTTTACCGAGTAAATTATAATTATATATATGATATATATGTATATATATTAAATTATATAATATATATATAAATATATATATTAATATTATTTATCAGGATGGGAGTCGGCATTTCAAGGGTAGGAGTCGGAGTTCCCGATTTATAAATAACGACTCTTATCTGACCTCAAACAATGAATTGTATAACTTTCATACAAAATTTGGAAAAGACTCCCTGCCAAGATTAGAGAGACGTAACATTTTTGATTTTGACATTTGTTTGTAGCCAAATAAATTCTTTATTTTAATTTTAAATCTTCTGGAAAGAAAGAAAACTTTTCCAAAATAATTTTAAATTTCGTATGTATATTTTTCGTTCCTGAGTCGAATATGCTAGATGATTTTCCTTGAGAAACCATAGTGTCATCCTACGCAAATAAACTAGTTGGCTTAGAAATGATGCAGAGAATCATTGACTTTTATATATAGGGTGATTCAAAATTATGGTAAATTTTTTGTTTATAATAATAAGAATGCAAAATAACGGAACAGTCTATAAAGGTAAAAGTGACTGATGCTTAGTTTCCACTGTTGGTTCTGTTATGTGTTTTTACTAGATTTTGTTTACGTAAACCAAGTAGGATTAAACTCTATTGGGATGAGTACTTGTTTGTGTGTTTGCTAATACGACGAATAAAGAAGTATCAAGTTTAACTATAAGATTAAAAAACGGGTCCATTAAAAAGTATTTTGGAGGGCGGACATCGCATGAAAGCAGGATTAAAATGTTAAGCACAAAAATCACCTATTTTTGCAGCCGCAGAATCAAAGGTATAACAAATTTTTAATAAATTATGACTATTAATCAGGGAGAATGTAAATTTTTTAAGTGGAAACATCTTCATTTAATAATAACAATTGTTCACAAACAGCTACATCCTTCATGAGAGCATTTAGACTGTGTGCTCAACACAATTCACTATGTATAAAGAAAGTGCACTGTCTGGTTTGTGTTAGCTGCATTACAATTAACTCAATGTGTGTTCCTCTAGTTTTTTCTCGTCGTTAGTATGAATATAGGGAATCCGGTAATACAGTGTATCACCCTAACTGCTGACAATGCCTAATGTGATGGGATGGCAGCTGCTATAGTGTTGGCAGAGATGTTTGACTAAGAGAAATTAATCCCGACCGATTTATTCAAGTGAGAGTTTTTGCACTATTATGCGCCTGCGCTGAAACGCGTTTGCAGTCCAAAAAGCAAACTAATGCAGGCAGACCCGATCTACTAGGCCTGTTGATTTAGAAGAATTAGTATCTAAGAAATATCTGACATGCCTGTAAAGAGCAGAAACCAAGAATGTCACTTATAGTGTTAATTCGAAGACAATCTTATTTGAAAGGTTACTGAACAAGCACGTTACACCCTACCGAGTCATAAGGTGCAACTCTATTGCTGGACTATAGCTCATATTTGTCATAGTTTTTTGAACAATGTATGACTAAAAGTTTATTTACCCGACGAGGCTACTTGACAAGAGAAGCTTATCATTTAATGTTCATAGAACAAAGCCAATTTAGGCAAATGGAGAATTATGCCATTAAAAGAACTGTTTAACACATCAGTTTTCAGTAATATTTGTTAGGAATTTAATGATAAATGGGTACTTGATGTTGGGAGGCTGCCTCCAGGTTTATGGCATACTACTTAAACTTTTGAAATGGGCTCCGTAATTGGTTATGATGACGTACTTAGTTGGAGCAAAACAGTGGTTAGTATGCATGAGGGAGCTCCTGCATGACTTTAGTGAGCTGCCAATTTGTGAACACACTGACATGAGCTTTTCCATCATGGATAGGTCCGAGGTGGCTCCAGTTCGCATGGCCAGCAAGGTCCGCAGACCTAAAATTTTGGATTTATTACTTTCGGGGCAATTTAAAAGGCATCCTTGTAGATATGACTTCTCCAATCGCAGCGTTATGAGACTTACAATTAGGATATGACGAATGAAGGATCGAGACAGACTCTGGAATATTTGGAACGAGTCTGACATGATGAGAAGACGCTGTTGAGAAAATGGAGGTCATTGTTCAACAATCTTTATGATCTTTTGAATATATGTGGTAGGTGCTGTTAGAGACTATGTTGTAGTTGGTTAGTCAAAAGAAACTTATCATACAATAAATATTGTGTTAGTTTCACTCCTATTCGAATGAAGGTATTCGCTCTCAAATACTTTTTAATGTCGCATATTTAAATTTAGAGTTTGTATTTATTTGGTTTCGTAGATACAAGATATTTAGGTGAAAAACAAACATGTACAAAGCCGGAACCAAGCACATTATTCAATAAGCATTTTGATAGGAACTTTTTTGACCTTTATTTTGCATATGTATCAGTTACCAAAAATTTACCATAATTTTGAAATCACCCCTTTTTTATATATATATGACATATATAATATTTATCAGTATTATTATATTATGTATTATATATATATGATATATATATATATATATATATATATATATAATAATATATATATAATAATTTATTATAATTATATAAAGTATCAATATTTTAAAAAGTTAATTATCTATAATTGTATTAAAATAATTTTATGTTAGAATGGTTTGTAAATACGTGATTATAAACACCATTTCTTTTGAGGTTGTCCCAACCGGTTTGGTAAAAGGTGTGAAATATATTTAAAATGAACACGTCCATTGTCTTGTTATCGAAAAATATGAATTGCGCAGGATGTCGAATTTTTGTTTACTGCATTGAACACAGGTTTTTAAAAGTGTGCTTGCACCCTATTTGAACAAGGTTGGAGAATATTTATTATGGTTGAAGCTAGCTGTTTTTTTTTTTTTTATACGTGCAGGATTTAATGCTGGAAATTTTATTAATACATTAATTGCACGGAATATTATTAAATAGCAATAAACTGGTTTATTAAGGCATAGAAATGTACTGTGTGTATTGTGCGAGTTTAACGAAGTTTTAACAGTGAGCAAGGTTCGTTATTGATTATATGTGTACAAATGTGGTGTGTATGAAAATTTCCATTGGGAGTCGGGAGGTCGGAGTATAGGAAGTTGTTATAAGTTATTCGAGTCTAGAGTCGGAGTCGATTTGTATTTTATTTGACTCGCATCGCCTGGAATATTATAGGATATTTTTAGTAATATAGATATATATATATATTATAATACTATATAATATATGATTATATATATATGATTATATATATAATATTATATATTTATATATATATGATATAAAATATTATATAGAATATTTTACCCCCGCATTTGCATTCACACTAAAGCAGATTTGTTGCCACAGATTTGAACCTGTGGGAGAGAACTACTTAAAGTAGATAAAATTACCAAGTAAGGGTTAATTCTGATGACAATTAGAAGGGAATTTAAGCGGGCTGGTTGTTTACGTTGAACAATGCAGCCTTGTTTAGAATGTGCGTTGAGATCACAAGAGCAGAGTCGGCAGTTATGTGATCAGTAGTCAGTACGGCTAGTACATCATTTGAATCTTGACAGGGTAAGGATTCTGTTGCAGCATATCCTGATCTGATGTGAATGGTTGTGTTTTAAAGTATTTTGCTACGTTGGTTTGAAATTCAATGAGAGAAGCAGAGATGGAGTCAGCTGTTTGGAATAGTTTTGGTGCTGGATGTCCTCGGAGAGCCAGAATAAGGGCAAGTTATGCTTCCATACACTATCTAAGAAAAAGGTAGAGGATACCAATAATAAAAAAGTCATCCTTTCCAGAAAAGTAAATTATGAAGCGAACAGGATTCAAAATGATTTAACATGGATGATGGAACATTCAATGTGGCTGAATACATTGGCTTCATGCAATTTGTTGAAGCACTCTTTGAAGCTTGTTTAGAGAGAAAAATAATGTTATATTTTAATTTCTAGGGTAGCGAAAATGAGTGGTATAATTTTGATGTCCCAAATAGAGGGTATGTTGGATCTGGGACTTTTGTACAAAAATTGGAAATGATATTTCAGTCAAAATGAAAGCTTAAATGATAAAATTAAATGTCTAATATGGTATAAAAATAATAACAGCTTATATATAATAATAATGGAATAAAAAAATAAACAAACAAAATTAAAATTAAATGATAATAAAAATAATAAAAATAAAAAAAAAAGTTCATAAACTAGTTGACAAAAAAAAAAAAAAATGGACAAAAATAATTATAATCAAATGAAGCAACAATATATTTAAAATTGAGAGAAAAAAATAATAAGAATCTATTTGGAAATTGGACCCAGAATTACCCAGGTATTTCCTGAAAATTTAATTTTCCTTTTTGGTAAATAACTTTTATCAATATCATACATAATTAGTAACAGTATTTGTTGCTTTATTGCAATTAATATTCCTCATTCTACCTTTTCCTGTATAGTATTAAATTGATTATAATATGTACAGTTGCATTTTTTATTTTTTAAAGAATAATAATACTATTTTGACTATGACTAAATTAACTGTAATTATTACAACTTTAATTACTTTAGCTTATTTACTATTAAATTTCTGATGAACCAGTTTAAAATTTGCAGTACTTGTTTATATTACTAAAGAAAATTCTGCCATTTTTATATATTAATATTTAGGTTTAAAAATTTGAAAGAGAAATGAAATACATTTTAGTTAGCTTCAATTAATAATTAAATATGAAAAAAAAATATACAGTATATTAAAAAAAAAAAAACGAAAGTTAAAGCTAAACTTTTAAACTATTTTGAGTCCCTTGTATATATATTTTTTTTTTTTTTTTTTTTTACATGTTACTACCAATCAAGAGCATTTTCCAGACATTTTTGAAATTCAGTACAGGTATATCTTCCAGAAATTTTGCGGCAATATTATACTGGTTATCGCTGCAGTTTTTCCTAGAAAAATATAGTTCTCATTCAGGAAATTCACAGATGTTTCCTAGATTTCTTGTTCCATAAGTAAAAATGGCAAACTTTATGAAACATTTCCATAGTCTTTCATCCTCAAATGTATTGGATGTTAAAGTAAAGATGTTCAAGGTGTCTGGAGTCACACTTATTGAATAATGCTTTGACATTTATTTGTGCCTAGAATAATACAAACAACTTGTTCCATTACTTCAATAAATTCCTCATATATGATGGATTTCCCTTTCCAGTATATACAGTACTTTCACTTTGAGATGCTCTTTCAAAAAAGGGTCAAATTCAGTCAACAGCACTACAATTTCTAAAATGTTTTCATATTTTCAGTATCCAATAGTTTAATACATCACCTCAAAATGTTAAATTTCTGGAGGAAAAAAAGCAATCTACAGAAACCATTGGGTGAAAATTTTATGCCAAAACTCTTGCCATGAGCAATGAATGATTATTATAGAATCTAAACATCCAGTTTCTTCATACAAATAAAGAATGTTACATGTAATGCACCAGCAATATTCTTCTACATTATGATGCATTACAACAAGATTGTTGTTCCAGTCAATGAATCCTGATGAAGCAAAGGGAGATTCTTTCCTGGACATTAGTAGACATGTCTATATCAACATAAAGTTCACACTTTAACAAAGGAAACATTTATCTTTTAACTGATAACGGACTCGTGAATGTGAAACAACAGAATGACACTTTTGCTGACTGACTTAAAATACATGTGAATGAAATACTACAAAATGAAAATATAAAAATATCCAACAGCTTTTCTAAACTTGGGTTATGAGGAATGACAAAAACAACTAAAACTAGCTAATATAAAGTTTCTTAAATTCTTTCAATGACCAACTGAATATGTGCATCAGAAAACCAAAGTGGACAAATGCTTTACGGAGCTAGAGAAGACTATAATTGTGGAGAACATTCAATAAATGGATTATTTATCATATAATTAGGACAAAGGTTGTTGACTTAAGTGGCCTCACATTCCACTTCAACATCCTCTGGTATAGTTTGTTCATTGTGTATGATTGTTTTTCTAATTTCCTAATTGAAAAGATTATGAAGAAAAGAAAAATTAATTTTTAATTTCTAAAATACTACATATTAGATCCGGTAATTTATTTCCTTATTAATTATTAAATAACTCATTCCCTTCATGATGTGACAGAATTTAATGAGTAATAAAATTTGCATAAAAGTGGCAGAAAGGGATTATATGCAACATCCTATATGTTAAATTAACAAAATATGATAAACTCTACCGAACATGCGATAATATATAACTAGGCTGGCCAGATGTCCCGTATTTTGTGGGACTGTCCTGCATTTCACTATTTTTAGATCTTTTGTCCCACAAAAATCTTTACCCAATGCAGGACAGTGTAAAGTCCTGCATTGTGAAATGTAAGCCACAAAATTTATAACAATCACGATTTGATTCACTACCAGACAAGTTTAAAACATGTTTTGGAAAGATTTTAGAAGGCGAGTACATTCTGGTAACTCACGGTGAGATAGTCAGTCGTGAATCAGAGACTCAGTAGATCTCTAGCTTCTGGGAAGTGCGTGTGTCACATTATTTAGATTTGCCCTTATATTGTGAAAATGACTTCAAAACGAAAGTATTTATTTAGTGAAAACTTAGAAAAAGAATATCCTTTCATTAAAAAGACAAAGGAAGATAGCACAATAAAGTGTGATAAATGTCTTTCTATCTTCTCAATTGCAAGTGGTGGAAGAAATGATATTACACACCATTTAAATTCCGATAAACATAAAAGATCTATCGTTGCTGCGGCCGCCAGCATGTCTTTGAAATTGTTTTTGACTAGTAACACTTTTGATGGAGAGGAAAAAAACACAGCTGTCGCTGAAGGAAGTTGGGTTTACCATTCAGTCAAACATAACCAATCTTTAGATCTACAGACTGCAATTCAAAACTAATAAGAAAATGCTTCAAGATAAAAAATTTCTTCTTGTGGCTAAAACTTAAAAACAGGCCATTTTATGGGCAACGTTTTTCAGCCTGAATGTTTTATACAGACATGAAAAGATGATCTGCCTGCACATGCTAACTATGGAAGCAATTTATAGAGACAGTTCCAACCATGGAAATATCAAAATTTGTGCTTTATTGCCATTATTGGTTAGATATTTTTTGCCTATAAATGGGGTTAATGTTAAAATATTTGAGGTGACAAGGTTAGTGAGCGAAACATCAGAAATGTTATTTAATACTATAAAAAAAAAGTTTTAGATTCTTATAATTTGTCCAGTAAATACAAGCTTTATGTGCTGACAATACAAATCTAAATTTGGTGGGCCATATCGAGGGGGGACACACTGTTTTTTTTCAGACTGCAGCAAAGTTAGGGAGGAAAACAAATTGTTGAAATTTTCCAAGTTATATCTTAAACAATTCTTTTTTGAAAAGTTCATTTGATGTATGTGGCAAAGTCTAAAATTATAGTTTCAAAAAATTTTATTCCATTCTTCTACATTATACAGTCAGCGGTTGAAGAACCTAAAAAGCTATTTGTGTTGATGATGTGGATATTTCAACTGAAGAATATTAGGCTACACCCAGACCAGATGGTTGGCTTTGAGGTCAGCTATTGAAAGAGTTCTTCAACTATTCAACCCTCTAAAAATATATTTCTTGTCTCACAAACAATGCCCTGTCATACTTAGACAGTTTTTTGAAAACCCATTTGCTGAAGTATATCTTTATTTTGTACACAACCAGTTCAGTAGCTATTTCACGATTGTATTCTTAAGGTGGAATCTCAAAAGGTATCTTTGGCAGAGATTGCATGCATTCTTAAAGATATGAAACTGCAATTGATTATAAGAAAGCGGGAGTCATTTTTGCCTTTATCCGTAGATAAAATGCTGAAGGATTTAGAGAAACAAGGAAAGAATATACAAAGCTTTAAAACAGCTTCTTTGTCATTCTGGGATAAGTGCATTGAGTATTTGAATGAATGGACCGTTTATTTTGAGGAACTAAAATACTTTAACTGGATGCTTCTTCGCAGCTTAATACTCTGGACAGCAGTTAAAGAAACAATCGAATTTATCGTTGAAAAAATACCCAATTTTTCTATAGATGATAATGATCTCTTCGATGAAGTAAGTTGTGTAAAGAGCTTTGTAACTATAAAAAATTAAGGAATGGAATGATCATGAATTTGAGGTTGACAGTAGATGGATTGAAAATATTTGCCACATTTACAGAAGTCAGAATATTCATTTGCAGAATATTCTAAAATGAAAGAACTTTTTTTTATGTTTACCCGATTTATTTTGCACCCACATGAAGGGTATTCTCAATGATGAAAAAAACTATTGGACAGAAGACAAAAGCAGGTTAAATACAGATACTTTAAAGGCTGCACTATTAACTACTTGCAATTATGAGATGGATTGCTTGCAATTTTTGGAGTACCTAAGTTCGAATACAAACCTCCTTAAGAAGATCTATTCCAGTGACAAGTTACAATTCTGGTTCAAATTAAGTAAAGGTAAACATATTGATTTATTAGACTTATAAAGAGTTATTTCTTATTTACTGCTATATTTGATTCAATTACTTTACTTTGGTTGATAATATATATAATATAATCTTGCCTACTAGGCTATCTACTGTATAATTTATAAAGTATAGCCTAGGCATGATGACTGTCCTGCATTAGGTTGAAAAAAATCTGGCCAGCCTATATATATAACTCATAATAGGATTTCACATACCACACCCCCAGTAATTTTTTTGTAACATACTGCACCTCTATATTTTTAAAATAGGGTAATTATCGAGTTTAACAGATTCTTACGAAATATCAATATTTTTTTTCCAATAATCATTTTTATATATATTTTTCTTCCCCATGTAAAAGTATTAAAACAGTGGTGCCAAACCTCTCTCATATATAGATATAAATGTTAATCAATCTACTCAATAAATTTTTTTGTTTAAATTCATTTTAGGACCCATTAAGTTTAGGTTATGATAAGTTTTTTTTAATTATACACAGTAAGTCTGTGTCTACTTAACCAAACTCATTATAACCTTACTGATTTTTTTAACATAAAATTTAATTTTTTTTTAACATTTAGCAATGTTGCTTATAGGAATAACAAAACTGATTGATTTTAAAAAAAATATTGATCTCTTTAGAATCTGTTAAACAATAATTACGGTAACTCTAAAATAGTACCACAGTGGGACTGAAATTGGAGTTGTAATACCGTACATGAAAATGAGTAGATCACACATCACACATCACACCTGTACATCTGCTAGCCCTAACCCATACTAAAAAAATGTTATAAAAAATTGTTAACCAGGAAAAATAAATTACTTGTACATAACTTTGTTAAAAAATATCATAAACTTAGATTCTGAAACTAACAATGATCTTGATAAACTTCTTGGGTGGGCAGAAAAGTGGCAAATGAATTTTAATAGTAAAAAGTGTAAGGTTCTTCACCTAGGTTACTCAAATAAAAGTTTTAATTACAATATGAATGGGGATTGGCTTGAGTCTGTGGACCAAGAAAAAGATTTAGGTGTGCATTATAAACAGTAATTTGAAAGTACTGAGTAGCTGGTTCGACAGCTAGGAATAAAGCTAATAAGATGCTGGCATAAATAAATTGCAATGTTGTTTTACAGAGCAAGGAAGTAATAAGTCGCCAGTTAATAGTTATGTTAGGCCATTAATAGAGTATTGTGACAAGTTTGGGGCCCTATATTTAAAGAAAGACTTAGACATATGCTAAGAGAGAGTGCAACATAGGGCAACAAGAATGATTTTTCTGGGTTTGAGGGTAAGAGCTATGAGGAGAGGCTGAATGGAGTTAGGAATGTTTTCTGTAGAAAGGCGATTTCATTCAGAGGGGAATGACCACAAGCTCTACCAAAAATTTATATCATTGATTAATACGGACCAATAAATTTTCATAGTAGAGCATGGACAGGTTGACCCAGGGGCATAATAAGAAAATTAAGAGAAAGCATGCCATTCTTGATATAAGAAAAGTATGCATTCATGTAATAAGGGTTGTTAAATTGGGAATGGATTGCCAAAGGAGGTTGAGTGTGGGAACTCGATTGCTAACATATATAAGAAAGGTTTGGCGATTAGGGATATTGATGGGTAGGTATCCTATATATATTAGGACAAGCCAAATGGTGGTTTTTAGTTATAGTAGTTATTAATGTTAGACTGCATATGTGACCATAACTAGTTATTAATGCATGTGGATGGTTTGGGGTATCATATAGCATAATATCATTATTTTGACTAAGCCAAATTGTGGATTTTATAGTTACAGTAATTTGACAAGCCCTAGGGTGCTTTGTGGATTTGCATGAGCAGTTTGGTTGGTGGGTTGACTGGGAAGTTTCTATGATAGGGCCCACTGTCACTTCTTACCGTCTCTATATTCCTAATGTCCTAAATTTTGTCTATAAACCTTATCATATCCCCTTTAAGAAATTGCCTATCATCAGTAGGAAACATTCCAATTTGCTTAAGCTTATCCTTGTAACATTTTTTTCTCCTTAGTTTTTCCAGCAATGCAATAACTAAAGTCACATTGTGGTACTACTATTAATTTATATTTATTATTAATACTAAGTTTTATCTTTTTCTTTATTGATATTTCTATGTGACAATATATAAAGATGTGAATAACTCATAATTAATTTTTTTTTAATTTTTTTATGAGAGAATATGTGTACACATTTTATTTACTCGTATTTATTTTATTTATAAATATATTTTATATATATATAACAAGCAACACCGCTACGCTCCGCCAGAAGGTAAGTGTTCAGGCTTTTTCTACTTTGTTGTTTAATCACCAGTCAAAGGGTAGAAAAATCAGCTATTAAAAATTTATCTTGATAGTACTTGGATATAAATAATAATAGGGTAATAGTAGCACAGAACATCTTCGCAGCCAATTTTTATAAAAATCACAGGATACACTCTAGAAAAAAAAAAGAATAAAAAAAACGAAAATGACTGACGTATTTAGGAAAAAAAGCTAAAGCCTTTCAAAGTTGTTAAAACTCTCATAGACTTTTTATTTTTGATCTGTCCAGGTTAGGTCTCATTTTAGGCTCCTCTAAGTTCAGGTTATGATACATTTTGTCAAGTATACACAGAGAAAATCTGTGTATACTTAACAAATCTTATCATAACCTTAAGTAGGATGGTCCTAAAATAAACACAAGACCCTTTGAGAGGCTGTAACTTTTTTTCCTAAAGACCTATGTCATTTTTGTTTCTCATTATTTTTGATTACCATTTTGGTAATTATCTAGTATTGGTGACTCCAGTTCACGTACATAGTATATTAAAATTATAAAAATTTCAGTTTACGGTAGAAATCAAGTCTGATAATAGGTATATGACAGATTTTTTTCCAATTCTCGACAATCTTTACGCATATATTTTAAAGAAAATATAAAAAATAACGTTCCGAAAATTTTAAACGCCTAATTTTCTCGTTTTTTTAGGGATATCGCTATCAATGCTTTGTTTCGATTTATTTATATATCGATTGCATTAATATTTTCCGTAATGATAATTTTGCAGCGACTTATCAACAATTCGAGATTGTTCTGCCAAAATTACGTTGGACCGGTTTTACGTATCATTAAAAAAAAAAAACGATTCGCAGAACTATTCTTGTAAATAATAAAATAAAGTATAATAAATAATTTTTTTTAATTAATAACTACGAATATATATATATATATATATATATATATATATATATATATATATATATATATATATATATTATATTATATAATTATACCATATATAATATAAAGGTAAAACTGAACCTTTTGTCTGACCTTTGATATTCGATATATCGATTCTTTAAATATCGATTCTTGGATATATATATTACCGTATATATATATATATATATATAATATCTAATATATATATAATAATATAATATATATATATATATATATATATAATATATATATTATATATATAGTAAATTCAAAATCCCAAATGGTTTGAGATTTATAGAGTAACGAATAAGATTGTTGTTAGCGAATAAATGTCCCAAAAGTACTCATTTCTGGGATTTTTTTTTGGGTATATCACTAACGAATACCCCGGGTAATCCGCCCCGATGTCAGGAGTTCGGGGTCTCTCACCTGTAGCTCGAAGAACGGTGGACTAATCCCCCTGGGGAAGGCGTCGGGAACCCCGCTCTGGTCTTTGGGTGTCACGGGGGTTCTCCGACCATCCCCCGGGGTATTGAAACGTCCCCCCCCTCCGTCCCCCATCGGCTCGAGCCCCCTAAAAAGGGTTTAAAAAGGAGTTAACTTACTCCATTTTAGCGGCGGCTCGAATTGACCTCACGTGCCGTAAAAGTAAAATATATAATATATAATATAATATATATATATATATATAATACCTTATATATCTTATTACTATATGACAATATATATATATTATATATATATATATATATATATATATATATATCATATATAATTATATTATATATAATATATAATAATAATATATATAGCTTACGGAAAAAGTTAAAACATCCCGCTAGACGTCAACACTAGCATAATTTCATCAATGTCGATACGGTTGGAGGAAGTGCATAGGGCAAGAGGAGGCACTTCTCACTCTTAATTAAAAGTTTTACTACATTCTGTTTTGTTATTTCCATCTTCGTGGTTTTATTTATTATTCGTTTTATTCCTCCTAAATTTTCCTAGCGCTTGCAAGACACATTTTTGGTGGGTAAATAATTTTCTAGAGGTATAGGTAAAATTTTTGATTTTTATCTGCAAATGAAGAATGAATATATGTGTGACAGCTTTTTCATTTAATTCCGAACATTCTCGTTCTTCTGCGATAAAAACTATTGGCCGAAAAATTGAAATTGAACCAGCAAGGATAGTTGGACATAGTGAAAATCGAGCCGGAGTAACATAACTATTGTAACACAAGTAACATAACTATTGTAACACAAGTGAAAACAACATTCTTGGTTCACCTTGTTGTCTCTTTTTTATTATTTAAACTATCCACAGAGAACTTAAGAAAGTTCATACCAAGAAATGAGTGAGAATACATTTATTTACAGACTCGAGAATGAAATTGTGAAAATGATGATGTGAAGATTGTAAATCCTGTTTAGGTTAATAATGCAAAAGGAATATAGTCTGATGAATAATCATTCATATTAAATCCAGAATTAAGTCTTATTCACAATGAATAATAATTAATGAATGAGTTCCATAAGGGACCTTATATTCCAAACTCCTATTTCAATTATCAAGATCTGGGTGGATCTCAGATTATTTTGTCATTCATATCTTGGTATTCGTATGGAACATTCATAAACTTACTTGCAGTCTTTTTTGTGCTATGATACTTTATTCTGCTTGTTATTCCCACCGAATATAATCTCTCTCACTTAAGACACGTATTTATTTTGAGTGGATTTTATGTTCTTATAAATGCTTACCTAATTATTTATGCATTTGAGTGACAATTGTGTTTGAAAGCAATAAATAAATAGATAGATGGATAGATATATGGGATAGGTATATGACTCCAATTTGAGTTGCTTAAATACTGTGTCTGTCCGCTACTCAAGCTATGGGAGCTCGACACATTTTTTATCAGCGGTAAAAAAAAAACAAAGTTTGTTTTCATTAGATTAAAGTTTTTTGTACACAATAATTTACTTGAAGGGAATAACTAATAAATTTTGCTTACAGTAATTAATAAGAATGTTCCATTCATAAATAGAGTTCTTAGTTTATAGTAAAGCTTAAACATAAAAACTTCTAATCTTTACAACTAACTTTTAAGAGCTCGTAATTTATATTTTCTAATACATCTGGGTTATGTTTTTGTTTACACACGTTTGAGCTACGTTCGTATATTTGTTCCATGCTTATATTTGTTGTCTAGCTTATTCTGTTCTTGTGGTGGAGTAGTACCCTCGTTCCGTTCACCTTCACCTCCCAAGTTAGTAATTCTTGGATACAAGGTTCACTAGACCCATACATACTAGTATGTTCGTAGTACTGGGACTAGTTCCTGTAGCAAGCGAGGAATCTTATGTAGATCTCTTGGGTTGGTTTCTGGTATTCCGCGTTTTCAAAAGTGGGATTGCCTTTATATAAGTAAATTTATATGAAATGTTATCAATTAAATAGTATTAATCATTACAAAAGGGGATTGGCTGTAAGGAACTTATGCTAATCTGCATTATGCACTCATATCTCATGCCGAGTTTGTGATAGATTTTGTGAAATGGAATGGTGCTATCTATGAGTATAAGAATGGAGGTTAGTTTAATATAGGTCGAATGCATCGGATGTATCAAGAGATAGAGCTATCTGTGACTAGAGTGCATAGCGGCCAGAGTGCGGGTGGTCCTTTAGAGTGCATTGGTGGCTAGACTTTTAACTTTTTCTGAGATATCGCGGTATCTATTAGAGACTTATTGAGTTGGGTGGTTGTTTGGTTGTTTTCTGTTTGATACCAATGATGATCTTTTTTGTTTATAAAAATCTCTATGAGACCAGTATTGAATGATATAAGTGTCTTTGTCATACTGAGATTGATGAAAACTTTAGCTCTATCTTGTGAGTGGTAATACGTCGATAGTGTCACTGAATTAAAAATTCATAGCACGCTATTGGTAGACGAGTTATCTTCAAATGTCCGTTGATGAGAACTTTTCTAGAATGTTTTAGTGGAGGTTTTTCTGAATGCTAAGTAAAATGTAAAGATTACTTGCTCGTTGTCTACTTGTGGAGCAGAGTGAAGTCAAGTGATCGTGGATAAGTGTGTGAAGTAGAGTTAGTATGTAGTAGTGTGGTTGTGATGTGTTTAGTTGTGGTGTGTTATTTCATATTATATTATGCTATGTTTGATTGAGTTAGTAACGTTAGTATTTTGGTTGTTTATTGTTTAGTGATGTATGATTGTTAGGGTTTATTTGTGGGTGGTTATTTAATATATATATAGATATTTATATTATATTATACTAATATATTATTATAGTATTAAATAGTATATTATATTATGTATTTATTTTTATTTGTGTATTAGTTTTTTGGATTAATGACTCATACTTATATTTTTAATGTATAAAGGAAAATTAGATGACGAAAAATAAATATGCAAGCAAAAAGATTATAAAACCTGATAATAGAAAAGTTGATGTCTTGTTACTATTATAGTTTTTGTGCATTAACAAATTAAAATGTTTTAGGTAATATTGTAGTTCTTGTGTGTATTATATATAGTAGAGAGGAGATGTGGTGACGTATCTGAAGTGAGGGATTCGTATCGAAGAGCTTTAGTTGTGATAGATTTGTTAAAGTGTATGGACGGAAGAGTATATGTAAATGACTGGGACGGTCGTAATTGTGTGGTCCGAGTGAGGGCTAAGTGCAATGAAGATAGTTGGTGAACGAGATTGCAGACATAGTGGCACTGCAGAAATTTTGCAAATGGGATTGGGGTCTTCACTGACATGTAAGGTGCTGTTGGAGTAATGTGGTGGTGTGTGGTCAATGCTTTATCACTTTAAGTTTCGAACTTCCTCATCTTGATCACGTCTCTATCTCAGCATTCTGCAGAGGTCATAGACCGGAAGCCGTGATGAGAGCAAGGATAATAATCATTGTTGGTGTAGATAGCGGGTGCTTGGTCGAATGCAATTCCGAAGTACCCTTGTACAGCTTCGAGGAATAAGGCAGCCATTAAGTGTGCTTTTCCTTGTCCTCTGATGTGTTGTCATTGGTGTCTCAGTTTACGGCGCTTATGCGTGTGAGGGATGCCTAACATAGTGGGTATGTAGATATTGTTCTTGCGATGAGTGGTAGGCTAGCCGATAGATAGATGTTGTTGTAGCAGAGGGACATCTCGTTAGTTATTTTTGAGTGATATGATATGTGAGGGTCTTGTTAAAGTGTTCTTGGTAGGATACTACTTCGTTGAGCGTAATTCTGAAGTATTAAGTACGCTAAGAGTGGTCTTGTTGGTTAAGTGGGAGAAAATTCTGAGAGAGAAATGATTAGTAGGGCCATTAATGTGGTCTGCGTAAAGATTGTAGTGCCATTGTATTGTGGTTAAGTGTATGTTGATTGGGTTTGCGTGTCTATGGTGTAATAGCAGCTTAGTGATAGTAGGCCGGGGCTCACACTTGTCCTCTCTTTTGGGAGTGTTATCTCAGTATGCGAGCTGTGAAGATATATGGGCATTGCTAGGCGATTGAGTGTCACTAGTATAACTGCTTTATTGATTGTCTCTACTTGGTTTCGGAAGGAAAGTGTTCTACGGAATGGAGTTTTTTGTAAGCGTTGAACACTCGGAAGACGGCGGGAGGTCTTGCTGCAATTTGTAGTAGTATTTTGGTCGCTTGATGCTGTTGTGAGGGATAGTTTTGGTGTTTATAGCCTGTGTGTGAGTTTACGAGCTCTCTCGTCTCAATTTTTGTTATGGTGCCTAAGCTACTTAAACTTCGGTGCTGTTTCAAAACGGAAAGACGGGCATTTAAGGATAGATGTTGCTGGCGGTGGGTCCTCGCACATGTTTTTTTTTGGCCAGGATAAGGAAGGTGGTGGTTCTTCACAGTAACTGTGAAAGTCTTTTCTCCACAGACTTGCGAAGAATTAACAATGCGGGGGCGCTACAGTATTGTGTCGGTTTGAGACATAGTCGCTGCTTTTAAGCAAACGTGCCTGGCGTCGGGTGTGGGATTAGCATGATGAATACTTGTTGGGCTTGTAAGACTCTTAGAGTGTTCATGATATTAGTAGAATTGGGAAAATCGGGTTGTTAAAGGTCAGCAGGAAACGGGAATATTGGGTGGTTTGTAAGTCCCTTTTTGGGCGTGGGAGATTAAGTCTGTAAACGCTATGTAACTGAGAAAATCTTTCTCCTCTGTGGGACTTTCTTACAGAATGGAGAAATATTTTCGTTCTTTTGTTTTTAAAGAGTAAATGAGTTGCGCTGTTTGGATTGTGTTTTATTTGCATTAGAAGAGAGTGAAATAAGATTTATGTTTTCCGAAGAGAAGGTTAAAGATGAAGGAAAAGTACCGAAAATTCGCGTAGACTTGAAACGAGAATGGACCCATTACTCATTAATGTGACTGGGGGTCCTATACCCAAAAGCTTTTCAAGTGCAACGCTAAGAAGATTGTTTTCTTTGTTTGTAAGAGCTTGTGGAGGTTGGGATGGTGTCGCAAGTAGAGGTTAAGTATTAATTTTCGGGATCACTGGGTCGTTGTCCGTGCTGGCGCCCGGAGGGGAGCAGCATGTTGAAAGAACAATTGAGGATATGAGTTGATTGACAGGGGTGCAGCTTGTTCGGTGGCCTGGGAACTGTTTGGGCAGCCTGGAATGTCGAGGTGTGCGGCTGATCGCTAGGGATAGCTAAGAGGCTTCCATTTGAAGTGGAGGATCACGACATTAATTATTCGAGAGTGCAAATTTAGAAGAGTAGTCCATTAATCGTGCGGGTTCGGTAAATCGATTTAAATTTTCAATTAAGTTTGCCGGAGGCGAATTAAGATTTTTATGGGTATGTTTAAACCAATAGGGGTTCCCCCCCGCAGCTCATGGTGTCGAGCCTATGAGGTTTGTGCCCGGAGGATCGCGGCTAAGCGGGCGAGAGATGCTTACGAAGTCCCCCTAGTATGGCTCTTATCAACCATGCCTACTGGCCCTAGGTTGCATACGCAGATAGGGACATAACATTCTACCGAGTAATAATGAATCAATACCTCCGCTGGTATATATATATAGGTATATATATATATATATATATAAATATTAATTATATATTATATATGATATTATAATATATATATATATATTATATATATATATATATATATCATATATATATATATTATATATATAATATATATATAAGTATAGCTTGCGTAAGTAATAATTTTATATATTATTCTATTATAGTATATACTATATTGGTTGGGATTTTATTATTATTTATATATTATATATTTATTGTTTTGGTTATTTTTTATTTTATTATTGTTATTTTTGTTTTATATGGTATATACTTATTATCTTTAGTGTTACTTTGGTTGTTAGTGAAATGTTTTAGTATATTATATAAGTTATGTATATAGTATAGTATATATTTATATTATATTTCGAGGTTATTGCACTCGTATGACCTCGTTATTAAGATTTATTCTAAAATGTTAATTAAAAAATAATTAATACAATTTAATTCTAATTTTTAATAATAACTAATTCATTATTGAAATTCAATACATGATTGCTATGAAAATTTAACGAATTTATTTGATTCCTTTCAAATTTTCTATCTATTTCTCTATGATCTACCCATCTATCTATCTATCTATCTATCTATCTATCTATCTATCTATCTATCTATCTATCTATTATATCTATTTATTCTATTCCTTCAGAAACTTTATTATTGATTCAATCTACTATCTGACTAATATCTAGTCTATCTATCTATCTATCTATCTATCTATCTATCTATCTATCTATCTATCTATCTATCTATCTATCTATAATTTATTTATCTATCTATCTATCTACTATAATCTATCTATCTATCTACTATAATCTTTCTATCTATATATCTATCTCTCTATCTATCTATCTATCTATCTATCTACTATAATCTGTTTATCTGTTATCTATCTTTCTATCTATCTATTCTATCTAATCTATCTATTCTATCTATCTATTTCTAATCCCAGGACTACCAATCAACTTCTCCAAACACTTACCGATTTATTTTTATTGATATTATTGTTATCTGACTATCTACTAGTAATCTACTTATCCTATCAACTATAATCTATCTATCTATCTATCTATCTATCTATCTATCTATCTATCTATCTATCTATCTATCTATCTATATATCAGAGGCGTGCGCTCAGGGTATGCTGTGCTCTCCCAGCACACCCGGATGAAAATTATAAATAAATAAAGAGCAGTTCGGTCACCCCTATCACCCACAAGTACTTAAACACGTCTTAGTTTGCACTGTAGTCATTTTTTATTTATATTTTTTGAAATATTCCTTCAACATCGGGATATATATATTACACATATCCCGATGTTGAATCAATATTTCAAAAAAATGCAAAAAATAAAATAAAATAAATAAATATAAAAAATAACTACAGCGCAGACTAGGACGTGTTAAAGCACATATGGGTGATAGGAATGGCCGAACTGCTCGTTATTTAATCAAAATTTTCATTCGGGTGTGCTGGGAGAGCACCGCATACCTTGAGCGCACGCCTCTGCAGTGAGTGAGTATCCATCTATCTATCTATCTATCTATCTATCTATCTATCTATCTATCTATCTATCTATCTATCTATCTATCTATCTATCTATCTATCTAAATATTACATATTCTTGCAATGAACTTTTTTATTTTGTTTCTAAAGGTAATAAAAGATTAAGCTGAAATAAACTTGAAAAGAAGTTCTGAAACAAATAAATTCAATAAAAAGGGGAAAAAAGAAAAGTAGAGAGAGAGAATATTAAAGAGAAAGAGAATGGATAGTGAAAAGAAGGGAAAATACCGAAAAAAGAGAAATTGAACAAAGAAGAGAGAGAGAGAGAGAGAGAGAGAGAGAGAGAGAGAGAGAGAGAGAGAGAGAGAGAGAGAGAGAGAGAGAGAGAGAGGATGTACATATGCAAAGAGAAGAGAGTGGAGAATGATGACGAGAGAGAAGAGAGAGAGAGAGAAGAGAGAGGAAGAGAGAGAGAGAAGAGAGAGAGAGAGAGAGAGAGAGGAAGAAAAATACAGAGAAGAGAGAGACTACATATAGAGAGAAAAAAGGGGAAATACACAGAGAGAATGCATATGGAGAAAAGAAAGAAGAAATATAGAGAGAAGAGAGAGAGCGACAGAGAGAATGCAATAGAAAGAAAAAAGAGGAAATACAGAGAGGAGAGAGAGAGAGAGAGAGAGGAGAGAGAGAGAGAGAGAGAGAGAGAGAGAGAGAGAGAGAGAGAGACTACATACAGTGAAAAGAGTGAGAATGCATATATAGAGAGAAGGGAAAAAATACATATTGGGATAAAAGTGAGAATACATATAGAAGGAAGAGAGAGAGAGAGAGAGAGAGAAGAGAGAGAGAGAGAGAGAGAGAGAGAGAGAGAGAGAGAGAGAGAGGAGAGAGAGCAGAGAGAGAGAGAGAGAGAGAGAACATCTGGTTTGAAATTAGTAATCTACAGGCAGTCATTTATAATTAATGGCAGCGGGATTTGACAAGAGGAAAATGAACTTCCTCCTTTTACCTATTGAGATTAAAAGGGAATGGAGATATGCGCTCTTTCCTTTTATCAATGTAATTATTATGCGGTCTTTGAGCAAACAATATGTCTATTGTGCCTTTGAGGAGCTGTGTCCTCTTCTACAGCAGTTAATAATATTATATATATATATAATATATAATATATATATATATATGATATATATATTTATATAATTATATATATAATTATATATAATATATATAATATATATATAATATATTATATTATATATATATATATATATATATATTATATATATATTATATATAGTATAATTAAAATAACCTGGTAGTGACATATAAATATTATGGCAAACGTTTCCGGACTTCTTAGCTCCTTTTCAAGCCAAAGATGGAAAAAATAAAAAAAAAAATAATAAAAAAATGGAGATCAGCTCCAAGGTAAGCTGATTGATAAACAATGGTGGTTAAGTTTTCAAAAAAAATAAAATGATAAATTTTTATGTACTGCAACTCACTACAAGTACATACCAAACAATGGGGAAATAACTTTAACATTTGAAAGTCGATACACAGAATCCACAACAAACCTATTATTTAAAAATATTGTCCTACAATAGTCATCATAGTTTTCTTTTACAGTTAATTCAGGAACTTACCCCAAATGGTTCGACAAGAAAATGGGTGCGACCATATATATATATATATAATATGATATAATATATGAGTATAATATATATATATAATATATATATATATATTTATATATATATATATAATATATAGATATATAATATATATATATATATATATATATATATATATATATATATATATATTATATATATATATATATATTAGTAGTATTCGACCAGTTTGGTATCTACCACCCTTTTCGACTATGAAGGAAGTAGAGTTTATAGGTCTGAAACTTGAATATAATTATATATGGGATAAGGACGCTAATGCCGTGTAAAATTTTCTAAGTCGCTAAGGATGTATATATCAGAGGGGTCACCCCGAAGCGTAGCCGTCTACGCCCGCGTTTATACCCTTTTTGGCTTTCCAAACCCGGAGATGGATTAGGTCCTAATGGCTAATCATCGAACCAGGTGTTCGATGCGTGAGAGAGAGAGAGAGAGCGAGCGAGGCGCGCGCGCGTGCGTGCACATACACCCAACGTTATTAATTAATGTTATTTATTACGGGTCAAGAGAATTTTCCGATTTTCCCCCCGAAAAGGGAAGAAAAAAAAAAAAAAATTGGGGGGGGGGAAAAAAATTTCTGGGCAGGGGGTCCGGAAAAAAAAACCGAATTTCCCTGTAAGGGATTCTTTTTTACGCACTTAACCGACTTTGCGTTCCGGCCGTGCCGCGTCTTCGCATCCGGTTTTTCGCCGACGGCCGATTGGCCAGCCCAGGCCCCCGTACTCGAACCTTATCCGTATCGTGCTATAATATTTTGGAGAGTAAGTTAGAAGATGAGGTAAAGCCTCAAGTGTATACGAAAGTTACGGATGCGTGGGGTCTGCCCCAATGGGGGGACCCACCCCCCTAAAAAAAAATTAAATTGATCGTATAGAAGCTGAAATTTTGGTGAGACGGATTCAGAGTTGAGTTTTCTAGAAAGAACCTTGACATGTGAAAATCTGCGGAGTTTGGCTACTGCTCCCGGTGCTGGGACCACTGCCGGTGCTTAGTTAATAAAGCAGTCGTATAACAACGAATTGTAGGTGTTTTATTATATGTATTTCGGATCTGTAATTTCGAAAAATAATGGTTTCAGAACATCAGAAAGTAAAATAAAAATAAATAAAGTAAATAAATAAATAATAAATAAATAATAAATAATAATAAAAAAATTTCTTACACTTTTTATTTATAACTATAACAAATTTACCGTGTTTTACATACCCTAAAGCATTAAATCAGTAAATCATACATCATCCAACCGACCGCTCTCTTGACACATGTTGGTGATCTATTGATGCTATGTTGATCATTGATCTATTTATCTATTGAATCTATTGATTAAGTCAAATTTGTACTAAAATTGTCATGTTTTACATACCCTAATCAGTAAATCAAACCACCATCCACTCCCCATACCAGTTGTGATCTATTGATTCTATTGATCTATGATCTATTGAATCTATTGATTTAGGGTCAAATTTTTTACTAAAATTGTCAATTTTTTACATACCCTAATAAGTAAAGTCATAAAATCAAACCACTATCCAGCCTCCTTCTCCTGACCAGTGGACTATTATCTATTGATTCTATTGAACTATTGATCGCTATTGATCTATTGATTAGGTCAAATTTTTTACAAAAAATTGCATGTTTACATACCCTAAGCAGTAAATCAGTAAATCAACCACCATGTCCACCCACCCTCCTGACCAGTTGTGATCTATTGATCTATTGATCTAATTGATTTAAGGTCAAATTTTTACTAAAATGTAACGTTTTACATACCCTAAAATCAGTAAATCAGTAAAGTTTTTACTAAAAATTCCAACCACGCTCCTGACCAGTTGTGATCTAGATCTGTTGATATTGATCTTTTGATGTATTGATCTATTGAATCTATTGATCCTATTGATTAAGGTCAAATTTTTTTCACATAAAATTGGTCGACGTTTTCACCTACCCTAAATCGTTAAACATCAGTAAATCAATAACCATCATCCAACCCCCCCTCCTGTCCATCCTATCAACTTGTGATCTAATGATCTATTGATTCAAGTTCACATTTTTGAGTATCATTTTGAATAAACATATTACATAAAATCAAGTTCTTTATACAAAGATCAATCAAATATATGTCAACGTAACAAAGTTTCACATTAATAGAGCTTACATAGCATAACATGTACTAAGAAAATAATGCACAAAGACAAACTTATCACACTTACACTACAAATTAAACTGCTTACAATGTAACAAAGTTCAACATCTTAACAACCAGTAAGAGCAAATTAACATGTATGCGAAAACGTAACCTGAATCTTACTTTTTTCAAACATAACCTAACATATAACGTAATCTTACACTAACATCGGGTAATTAATTAACTAAAATGTATCACAACATGGTTAATTATCATACAGAGAAAGCAGCAAAAGTATGCTAACATAATAAGCGTTTTCCCAATTAATGAAAGGCTAACATAGCAATCAACTGAACTATAGAAAATAATGCACAAAGACAAACTTAATCACAACTTACACACAAATAGACTGTTAACATTAACCAGCGAAACGTTAACACATTAAAGCAACTAACATGGTATGTACAAAACGTAACATAATCTTTACCTTTTCAAACATAACTCTACATATTAACATTAATTCTTACACTTAATCACAGTAACATTTAATCTAAATATTTACCACAACATTGGGTTAATTATCAACAAGATCAGCGAATATCTAACAATAAGTTTGTTCCACATTAATAGCTAACTAGCATTCAACTGACTAAGAAAAATGCACAATAAGACAAACCTATCACAACTTAAGCACACGAAATAAACTGTTAACATTAACAAAGTTCGCACGCTTAACCCAAAGTAAAGCAACTAACATGTATGCAATAACTAACATAAGTCTTACCTTTCAAGCATAACTCTAACATATAACGTTATCTACACTAACACATGTAACATTTAGCTAAAATTATCACAAACAGTTGGTTAATTATCATACA
>JABUQX010013536.1:0-60000 GCA_015478945.1 Trachelipus rathkii
TTCAAATGATTTAGAAAACTTAGAAGCTTTGACACCAAATCATCTACTAACTCTTAAAGGCAATATAACTTTTCCTCCAGGATTATTTCAGGACAAAGATTGCTACTTATATAAAAGATGGAAACAAGTTCAGTATCTTGCTGATTTGTTTTGGAAAAGATGGATCAAAGAATATGTCCCTTTATTGCAAAAAAGAAGTAAATGGTTAGCAGAAAAAGAATCACACAAAGAAGGAGATTTAGTTCTTTTAATAGATGACTTCAAACCAAGAAATATGTGGAATTTAGGAAAAATAGTAAAAGTTTACAAAGATGACTCAAACAGAGTGAGAATAGTAGATGTGAAAATAAATAAAGACAAGAATACTTTAAATACAACAATTTTGAAAAGACCAATAACAAAATTGATCTTGCTGAGAGAAAGTGCAGGATTATAACAAGAAGACAACAAATTATAAACTTAAGGAAACTAAGAATAACAAGAAAACTTAATATTCTTAGCAAAGGGGAATATGTTATATATTTTCCATTAAAATATAAGAAAAAAAAAATAATAATATAATAAAATAAAAAAGGAAAATTAAAGAAAATTCATTACTGTGTGAACATCAACTATGGTTACAAAAAATTACCAAAATATTAGATATGTAGAAAAGCAAAAATTGATTGCAACACAGAGAAAATTGCTGAGGAAATCAGAATACAAGGTGGGGCAAGATTAAGGGCTTGCAAATAGAATAAAGGCTAAAGAAAGCCAAATATTAAGTAAAATATAATAAAATAGGAGATACTGCAAGCATATAAGCCATTGCAGAAACTCAAGCAGGCTGTTGAAACAACAAAACTGTCAACTTTGCTAAAGTAAACAAAGAAAATAAAAGCAAAGTACAGCATTGAATTTCAATCAACATTAAGCCATTAGGAAGAAACACTTAGTACCATCTATTTCAAGAGCTTATTAATTTCACAAAGAAGAAACTATTAAGGTGGAATAACTAGCAATTGAATTCTTCAATCTAATATATGAATAAAGAAGCCAGAAGAAAATTTAGAACATCAAGAAAAACTCTACAAAAGCTAAGAATTCAAAAGAAGAAATTTAAGTAAGGAATTTTTCAGCTATATGATTAGAGTGACCAATCTTCAAGCAACTTTATTAATAAAGCAGCAGTCCTACAATTAAGTAATATCTAATCCACCCACCCTAAGCTCAGCCACTCTGAAATCCAAAACATCAGTAATTAGAAGGTAATAGTTTTTATAGGTATTAATATAGTTGGTGTGAATGTGGTATTAATATAAATAAGTAACATCTATGAGTTTTCAAACAAAAGCTAATAAGGACAAAAATAAATAAAAAGTCCAAAAAATAATATTTTTTATTAAATATCTATTTTACAATGCAACCAATGGATAATTATGTATAATTACTTTGTTTATTTTTTAGCATTTAGTATTTGTACTTTTATATATTTATAGTTTGTTATATTTTTATATTTTAGAACCAGTTCAGTTCCTACTAAGCAAGAAATAAAACATTGTGTTCTGAGCTGCGTTTTACAACCTGATGTCAGGGATTTCTCATTGATCATTGATGCAATATTCAATTATATATATATATATATATATATGATAATTATTTTATATTCTATGCCAGTAGTTAGAAAAACAAATATATGTACTGTCGTAGCGGGTAGTTGATTATGAAAATATAATAATGAGACTAATATAGATAATATTATTGTTTCAGAAATTGTAGAAATAAATGATTAAATAGATTTAAAGTAAAGTAAAGATAAGAGTCGCAGGCTTTCCATTACAACGCCTTTAGTATTATTTTCTTTTTAATTGATATAAATTTATAAAGAGAAACGACAAGAATTATAGGAATACAAGGAATAGAGAAAACAATTAGGAAGAGAAAAGGACATTGGAAAATAATAAAATAATAGATGGAACCAAGAACATAGGTTGCGCAACCAAAGGAAATAACCAGACCAAAAGAAATAACCAGAACAGAAGGAATAACCAGAAATAGGAAAATATTATCTAAGACAAAAGAATAGATCATCATCATATTTAAAATGGGTTACACCGTTTCCCATCGTATAATCATTCATAATCATCATCATCAACAATCATAAAAGGAACGTCAAATTACACAAAGAGATACTACTTCCACGGACCTTGAACCCTGAGAGGTAAGTTACCACGAGTTTATCAGTGCGCCACTCTGCTCCTAAGGAAAATATCAGAATGATATCTAGCAAAGAAAGATGCCCTACCTTTTCAGGGAAAGAGGAAGAATACCGAAATTGGAGAGAACGAGTGGAGGATTGGTTGATAGTGGAAGAAAAAGTAAAATATCCTGGTTTGGAAATACGTCTAGCACTGAAAGATAAAGCCCACGAAATATGTATAGATTTAGAAAGAGAAGAGTTAAAGAAGGATAAAGAAGGAGTAGAATTGATATTAAAAACCCTGGATGCAGTATATAAAAAAGACAGTAGGATGGATAAATTGGAGAAAACCATGAAATTATTCCGAATTGAAAGAAGAAAAGATGAAACCATGAAAGATTATATACTAAGATATGAAAAATATTCCAGGGAATGTGAAAATGCGGGAGGTGGTAAAATGTCACAGGAAATGAAAGGAAGTCATCTTCTGGGACAAGCAAAATTGAATTCAAATGATCTTCATGTAGCGTTGGGAGCCTGCGGCAAGGAAGAATATAGTTATGGAAATATTAAAAATGTACTCACACGCATTTTTCAGGAACAAAAGGAAAAAGTAGAAGAGAATAAAGAAGATTGTTGGATGGAAGGAGACAAGAAAAATCCGGTTAACAAGAAATATGGAACTATTACTAAATGTTTTAAGTGCAGATCAGAAACACATTGGGCGAACAAATGTCCAGTGAATACGAGATCGTGTTATATTTGCAACTCAAGAGAACATTGGGCAATAGATTGTCCAAAGAATTGGAAGAATAAAGGAAAAATAGAACAAACAGAAAGAAATAGAGGTAATCAAAGAGAAGAGATAAGATACGTTTGGCAAATGAACAATGATGAAGAACAAGAAAGTTTGGAGGAACTGCAAGATGAAATATACGGCATAATAGACTCCGGAAGTGCAAGAACAGTGTGCGGCAATTTTTATATGGAAAGAATTTTAAGTAGATTAACTAAAGAACAAATTGAAGAAATGAACAATAAAGCTATAGAAGATCACACTGTGTTTCATTTTGGAGAAACAGTATGTAAAGGGATAAAGAATGTAGATATACCTACAAAATTAATGGGAAACAAAGTAAGTATAAGAACTCCAATAATAGAAGGAAACGTTCCCTGGTTGATTGGAAAGGAAACTTTAGAGAAAATAGGAGCAGTTATAGACTTCGAGAAAGGAATAGTTATAGCAAAACGGTTTTCAGACTACATAATACCATGTAAAGGGAAGAATGAAAAACATCTGAAGATCTCATTGATTAAGAAAATGGAACCGCACAAGATGTGGCTTGGAATAGACAGAGAGTGGTGGACCAACAAGGAAATAATTGGAAAAAGAATAGAAAAACTGCATTTACAATTCGGACATGCTAGTAGTGGAAAATTAATTGGAATTTGTAATGATGCATATAAGAATAATGAAGAGTATCAAAGATTTAAGAAGACCTTGGAAGAGAAAATAAAAGAAATAGTGGGCAAGTGCGATACATGTATAAAATATAAAAGAACTCCAGCTAGGCCAATAGTTGGAATGCCTATGGCAAAACAGTTTAATGAAGTGGTGGCACTTGATTTAGGAGAAATGGAAAATAGAAGATTTTTAATGATGGTGGATCTAGCAACGAACTATTGTCAGGCAGCATGGATAAAAGATAAAAATCCACTGACAGTGGTAAAAGCATTTATGGGGAAATGGCTGTCTGTACTCGGAACACCTAGGAAAATTTTATCAGACAATGGGTTGGAATTCCAAAATGAAGAAATGAAAATCCTAACGGAAAAATTTGGAATCACCATTATGGCAACTCCATCAGAAAGTCCCTGGAGTAATGGAACATGTGAAAAAATGGTGGGATTGGTGAAAGACGGAGTGAGGAAATTGAGAGAGGATACTACACAAAACTGGGAGATAGCACTGATGTGGACAATAGCAGCGAGGAATAGTTTATTAATGAAAGATGGAGTATCACCTAATCAGATAGTTTTTGGAAAAAACAATTACACATCCCAGAGTATAAACAACGAGGAAATAACAACGAATGATTATGAAAATGCATATGACACACTCTTGGAGAATCTACAAGCAAGAGAAAAGGCTAGAATAATACATGTACAACAGGAGGCTGATAAGAGATTAAACAAAGCCTTGTCCAAACCCATAAGAGAACATCATTTGGAAGAAGCAAAAATAGGAGATCTTGTGTATTATAAAAGAAACATGGAAAAATGTTGGAGAGGTCCTGCAAAAGTCATCGGTAACGATGGAAAGACAGTAGTAGTGAAACATGGGGGCACCCTACGAGAAGTAGCCAGAGTGCATATCACGAGAATAAAACAAACAGTAAATATTGAAGAAGGGAAAGAAGAAAATCAAAGAGAAGAAATACAAGATGATACATTGTCTGAATCAGACACTTATGGTTCAGAGACGGATGAAAGTGAAAAAGAGGAAGATGAAGTAAGGGTGGTTATACAAGAAGAGCAAGAAGATCTAAGCGAAACGGAATCAGAAACAGAACCTGAATCAGAAGAAGAAGATGAGAACCAAGGAGAGGAAGAACAAGAAACACCGAAGGTGAGATTGGGGGAATCTTATGAGATAGTTGACAAAGAAACAAAGGAAAAATCAAGAATAAGAATAACAAGTAGAGCTGGAAAAGCAACTAGCCAAAAATGGTCAGATAGCTACAACATAATAGATTTAGATCATGGAAATGAGAAATGGATAGATTTGAGAAATTTCCAAGATATAAAACATATAGATGGGGATGAAATATGGTTAGGAGATTTCGAAAATGAAGAGATACATAGAGCAAAAATGGATGAACTTAGTAGCTGGAAAAAGAAAGGAGTGTACGAGTCTGTACAAGAAAGGAATCAAAAAGCTATTACGACTAGATGGATCATTACAGAAAAATCAGAAAACGGAAGAAGAAAATGCAAAGCCCGTCTTGTTGCTCGAGGTTTTGAGGAACAAGGAGATTTAACAACTGATTCACCAACATGTGCCAACGAATCATTAAAAATGTGTCTTGCTGTAATTCAGAAAAATGGATGGAAATGCAAAACATTAGATATTAAAACAGCTTATCTACAAGGTAAACCCATAGAGAGAAATGTGTATTTAAAACCTCCAAGAGAAGCAAAAACCAACTACCTATGGAAAAGTTGAAGAAAACTGTGTATGGTTTAAAGACGGCAGGAGAATATGGTAAGAAAGCAATTCATGGACATAATAAAATCACTTGGAGGAACAAAGAGTAAGTTGGAACCAACTATAGTATATTGGAGGAAAAACAGCCGAATCATCGGCCTCATGTGCATACATGTGGACGATATTTGCTATGGAGGGAATACTGAGTTTGAAGAAAAAATAATTCTAGAACTAAAAAGGAAATTGGAAATAGGAAAAGAGAGTGAAAGGAAATTTTGTTACATTGGTTTGAACGTGGATCAACAAAATGAGGAAATTATCCTAGAGCAGAATTCCTATGTAAGAAATATGAAAGTACCAGATAAAAAAAGATTTAAGGAAGAGAGGATATTAAATAAAGAAGAACAAACAGAATACAGATCAATGGTTGGACAATTAAACTGGATAGCTCAACAAACCAGACCAGAAATATCTTACAATGTAAGTGAAAGAAGTAAATTTTGTAAAACGGCAACAACAAGAGATATGAAAAAAGTAATAAAAATTATAGAACAAGTAAAAGAAAAGGAAAACCAGATAATCATTCCTACCCTTAAGGGTAGAACAAAAATGGAAATCTTTTCAGATGCCTCTTTTAATAACGTGGGAAATGGACAATCTCAAATTGGGTACATAATAAGTATAGTAGATGAATTTAACAACAGGAGTCCCTTATATTGGAAATCAAAGGTGGCAAAGAGAGTGGCGAGATCCACTCTAGAAGCGGAGGCATTGGGTTTAGGTGAGGCTGCCGATGCTGGAATATATCTGAAAGCTTTATGGGAAGAAGTAACTGAAGAAAACCTACCAATATTGATGAGAACAGATTGTCAAAGCCTTGAAAGAGCACTACACTCAACTTCGGCAGTACTAAATAAAAGACTAAGAATAGATATGGCATATCTCAAAGAAATAATCGAGGAAAAAGAAATAGAAGAAATCAAATGGATAAAATCACAGGAACAGATCGCAGACATCTTAACAAAAGAGGGTGTAAAGAAAGAAAATATACTGAAATATGTTAACAACGTAATAACGTAATATGAAGACATACTACACTCATAGCAAAGGAATAAACAAGAATAAGAAGAAAAAGAAAAAAAGAAAAAAAAAAAGAAAAAAAGAAAAAATAGTATGAGTTTGATAATTATTTTATATTCTATGCCAGTAGTTAGAAAAACAAATATATGTACTGTCGTAGCGGGTAGTTGATTATGAAAATATAATAATGAGACTAATATAGATAATATTATTGTTTCAGAAATTGTAGAAATAAATGATTAAATAGATTTAAAGTAAAGTAAAATTAACGATAAGAGTCGCAGGCTTTCAAATATAACGCCTTTATTGTTTTTCTTTTTTTAGTTGATATAATTTTATAAAGAGAAACAACAAGAATTATAGGAATACAAGGAATAGAGAAAACAATTAGGAAGAGAAAAGGACATTGGAAAATAATAAAATAATAGATAGAACCAAGAACATAGGTTGCGCAACCAAAGGAAATACCCCGACCAAAAGAAATAACCAGAACAGAAGGAATAACCAGAAATAGGAAAATATTATCTAAGACAAAAGAATAGATCATCATCATATTTAAAATGGGTTACACCGTTTCCCATCGTATAATCATTCATAATCATCATCATCAACAATCATAAAAGGAACATCAGATTACACAAAGAGATACTACTTCATCGGACCTTGAACCCTGAGAGGTAAGTTACCACGAATTTATCAGTGCGCCACTCTGCTCCTAAGGAAAATATCAGAATGATATCTAGCAAAGAAAGATGCCCTACCTTTTCAGGGAAAGAGGAAGAATACCGAAATTGGAGAGAACGAGTGGAGGATTGGTTGATAGTGGAAGAAAAAGTAAAATATCCTGGTTTGGAAATACGTCTAGCACTGAAAGATAAAGCCCACGAAATATGTATAGATTTAGAAAGAGAAGAGTTAAAGAAGGATAAAGAAGGAGTAGAATTGATATTAAAAACCCTGGATGCAGTATATAAAAAAGACAGTAGGATGGATAAATTGGAGAAAACCATGAAATTATTCCGAATTGAAAGAAGAAAAGATGAAACCATGAAAGATTATATACTAAGATATGAAAAATATTCCAGGGAATGTGAAAATGCGGGAGGTGGTAAAATGTCACAGGAAATGAAAGGAAGTCATCTTCTGGGACAAGCAAAATTGAATTCAAATGATCTTCATGTGGCGTTGGGAGCCTGCGGCAAGGAGGAATATAGCTATGGAAATATTAAAAATGTACTCACACGCATTTTTCAGGAACAAAAGGAAAAAGTAGAAGAGAATAAAGAAGATTGTTGGATGGAAGGAGACAAGAAGAATCCGGTTAACAAGAAATATGGAACTATTACTAAATGTTTTAAGTGCAGATCAGAAACACATTGGGCGAACAAATGTCCAGTGAATACGAGATCGTGTTATATTTGCAACTCAAGAGAACATTGGGCAATAGATTGTCCAAAGAACTGGAAGAATAAAGGAAAAATAGAACAAACAGAAAGAAATAGAGGTAATCAAAGAGAAGAGATAAGATACGTTTGGCAAATGAACAATGATGAAGAACAAGAAAGTTTGGAGGAACTGCAAGATGAAATATACGGCATAATAGACTCCGGAAGTGCAAGAACAGTGTGCGGCAATTTTTATATGGAAAGAATTTTAAGTAGATTAACTAAAGAACAAATTGAAGAAATGAACAATAAAGCTATAGAAGATCACACTGTGTTTCATTTTGGAGAAACAGTATGTAAAGGGATAAAGAATGTAGATATACCTACAAAATTAATGGGAAACAAAGTGAGTATAAGAACTACAATAATAGAAGGAAACGTTCCCTGGTTGATTGGAAAGGAAACTTTAGAGAAAATAGGAGCAGTTATAGACTTCGAGAAAGGAATAGTTATAGCAACACGGTTTTCAGACTACATAATACCATGTAAAGGGAAGAATGAAAAACATCTGAAGATCTCATTGATTAAGAAACTGGAACCGCACAAGATGTGGCTTGGAATAGACAGAGAGTGGTGGACCAACAAGGAAATAATTGGAAAAAGAATAGAAAAACTGCATTTACAATTCGGACATGCTAGTAGTGGAAAATTAATTGGAATTTGTAATGATGCATATAAGAAGAATGAAGAGTATCAAAGATTTAAGAAGACCTTGGAAGAGAAAATAAAAGAAATAGTGGGCAAGTGCGATACATGTATAAAATATAAAAGAACTCCAGCTAGGCCAATAGTTGGAATGCCTATGGCAAAACAGTTTAATGAAGTGGTGGCACTTGATTTAGGAGAAATGGAAAATAGAAGATTTTTAATGATGGTGGATCTAGCAACAAACTATTGTCAGGCAGCATGGATAAAAGATAAAAATCCACTGACAGTGGTAAAAGCATTTATGGGGAAATGGCTGTCTGTACTCGGAACACCTAGGAAAATTTTATCAGACAATGGGTTGGAATTCCAAAATGAAGAAATGAAAATCCTAACGGAAAAATTTGGAATCACCATTATGGCAACTCCATCAGAAAGTCCCTGGAGTAATGGAACATGTGAAAAAATGGTGGGATTGGTGAAAGACGGAGTGAGGAAATTGAGAGAGGATACTACACAAAACTGGGAGATAGCACTGATGTGGACAATAGCAGCGAGGAATAGTTTATTAATGAAAGATGGAGTATCACCTAATCAGATAGTTTTTGGAAAAAACAATTACACATCCCAGAGTATAAACAACGAGGAAATAACAACGAATGATTATGAAAATGCATATGACACACTCTTGGAGAATCTACAAGCAAGAGAAAAGGCTAGAATAATACATGTACAACAGGAGGCTGATAAGAGATTAAACAAAGCCTTGTCCAAACCCATAAGAGAACATCATTTGGAAGAAGCAAAAATAGGAGATCTTGTGTATTATAAAAGAAACATGGAAAAATGTTGGAGAGGTCCTGCAAAAGTCATCGGTAACGATGGAAAGACAGTAGTAGTGAAACATGGGGGCACCCTACGAGAAGTAGCCAGAGTGCATATCACGAGAATAAAACAAACAGTAAATATTGAAGAAGGGAAAGAAGAAAATCAAAGAGAAGAAATACAAGATGATACATTGTCTGAATCAGACACTTATGGTTCAGAGACGGATGAAAGTGAAAAGGAGGAAGATGAAGTAAGGGTGGTTATACAAGAAGAGCAAGAAGATCTAAGCGAAACGGAATCAGAAACAGAACCTGAATCAGAAGAAGAAGAAGATGAGAACCAAGGAGAGGAAGAACAAGAAACACCGAAGGTGAGATTGGGGGAATCTTATGAGATAGTTGACAAAGAAACAAAGGAAAAATCAAGAATAAGAATAACAAGTAGAGCTGGAAAAGCAACTAGCCAAAAATGGTCAGATAGCTACAACATAATAGATTTAGATCATGGAAATGAGAAATGGATAGATTTGAGAAATTTCCAAGATATAAAACATATAGATGGGGATGAAATATGGTTAGGAGATTTCGAAAATGAAGAGATACATAGAGCAAAAATGGATGAACTTAGTAGCTGGAAAAAGAAAGGAGTGTACGAGTCTGTACAAGAAAGGAATCAAAAAGCTATTACGACTAGATGGATCATTACAGAAAAATCAGAAAACGGAAGAAGAAAATGCAAAGCCCGTCTTGTTGCTCGAGGTTTTGAGGAACAAGGAGATTTAACAACTGATTCACCAACATGTGCCAACGAATCATTAAAAATGTGTCTTGCTGTAATTCAGAAAAATGGATGGAAATGCAAAACATTAGATATTAAAACAGCTTATCTACAAGGTAAACCCATAGAGAGAAATGTGTATTTAAAACCTCCAAGAGAAGCAAAAACCAACTACCTATGGAAGTTGAAGAAAACTGTGTATGGTTTAAAAGACGCAGCAAGAATATGGTACGAAAGCATCATGGACATAATAAAATCACTTGGAGGAACAAAGAGTAAGTTGGAACCAACTATGGTGTATTGGAGGAAAAACAGCCGAATCATCGGCCTCATGTGCATACATGTGGACGATATTTGCTATGGAGGGAATACTGAGTTTGAAGGAAAAGAATAGATCTAGAACTAAAAAGGAAATTGAAATAGGAAAAAGAGAGTGGAAAGGAAATTTTAGTTACATTGTTTGAATGTGATCAACAAAAGAGGAAATGTATCCTAGAGCAGCACATTCCTATGTAAGAAAATATGGAAAGTACCGAGATAAAAAAAGATTAAGGAAGATGAGGATATTAAATTAAGAAGAAACAAACAAGAATACGAGATCAATGGTTGGACAATTAAACTGGATAGCTCAATATATATACTACCAGAAATATCTTTACAAATTATTTTCACAAATATATTCTGTAAAAACGAGCAACAACAAGATATATGAAAAAATAATTAAAAATTATAGAACCAGTAAAAGTAAAAAAGGAAAACCAGATAATCATTCCTACCCTTAAGGTAGGAACAAAAACTGAAATGCTTTTCCAGATGCCGCTTTTTAATAACGTGGAAAGGGACAATCTCAAATTTTGTGGACATAATAAGGTATAGTAGATGAATTTAACAACAGGAGTCCCTTATATTGGAATCAAAGGTGGCAAAGAGAGTGGCGAGATCCACTCTAGAAGCGGAGGCATTGGGCTTAGGTGAGGCTGCCGATGCTGGAATATATCTGAAAGCTTTATGGGAAGAGGTAACTGAAGAAAGCCTACCAATATTGATGAGAACAGATTGTCAAAGCCTTGAAAGAGCACTACACTCAACTTCGGCAGTACTAAATAAAAGACTAAGAATAGATATGGCATATCTCAAAGAAATAATCGAGGAAAAAGAAATAGAAGAAATCAAATGGATAAAATCACAGGAACAGATCGCAGACATCTTAACAAAAGAGGGTGTAAAGAAAGAAAATATACTGAAATATGTTAACAACGTAATAACGTAATATGAAGACATACTACACTCATAGCAAAGGAATAAACAAGAATAAGAAGAAAAAGGAAAAAAGAAAAAATAGAAATAAAAAAAAAAAAAAGAAAAAAGAAAAAAATAGTATGAGTTTGATAATTATTTTATATTCTATGCCAGTAGTTAGAAAAACAAATATATGTACTGTCGTAGCGGGTAGTTGATTATGAAAATATAATAATGAGACTAATACAGATAATATTATTGTTTCAGAAATTGTAGAAATAAATGATTAAATAGATTTAAAGTAAAGTAAAGATAAGAGTCGCAGGCTTTCCATTACAACGCCTTTAGTATTATTTTCTTTTTTAATTGATATAAATTTATAAAGAGAAACAACAAGAATTATAAGAATACAAGGAAAGAGAAAACAACAAGGAAGAGAAAAGGACATTGGAAAATAATAAAATAATAGATAGAACCAAGAACATAGGTTGCGCAACCAAAGGAAATAACCAGACCAAAGGAAATAACCAGACCAAAAGAAATAACCAGAACAGAAGGAATAACCAGAAATAGGAAAATATTATATAAGACAAAAGAATAGATCATCATCTTATTTAAAATGGGTTACAACGTTTCCCATCGTATAATCATTCATAATCATCATCATCAACAATCATAAAAGGAACATCAAATTACACAAAGAGATACTACTTCCACGGACCTTGAACCCTGAGAGGTAAGTTACCACGAGTTTATCATATATAAATATATATACATAGCTACTGAGCTGATACGTAGCCATTAGCATCGACTCTGCAGGCGTTCGAGGCTTTCATGGATTACTAAAAACTTTAAAGAAAAAGACCTTCTTATTGGGTGACAGGGTGGTCAAAAAATTCAGAAGAGCAGAAATGATTTAGGTGAGACCTTAAATTAGCAATGGACTGCTGGAAGCGGACTAAAAAAAAAAAGCACCAGCAACTCCTCTCACAAGGACATCTTTTCCTTTCAGCATAGGCAGAATTTGTTGAACTTGTTCATAAAATATAATACACCTCCCCCTAGTTCTGCTGCTGTAGAGCGAATATTTAGTACTGGTGGGGATATTGAAGGCAAAGAGGTCAGCCTTAACGGCTTTTAATTTTGAGCAGCTAACCTTTTTGAAAAATATGGATCCCTTGTTCTTTGACGAAGACATTAAGGAGGAAGAGGAAAATCTTGAAGATTTTGAAAATCATTTCAATTTTTCATATAATATTATAAATAAATCTTTTGTTAAGGATAATAAACATTTTAGTATTTAATATTAAAAACTTTTGTGAAGTCGCAACATTATTAGTGGAAACCTAAACATACAATTATATAAAACATCAGTCCAATATAAGTGTACATTCTATGTTCTATTAATTCTATTAAGATGTTCTTCAAACTACTAGATTCCAAATAAATTCATGACAAATTAAAAGTATCCAACATGACTACAAAAAAAAAAAAATAAACTACTAAATACTTAAATAACAACTATTACGGCCCTACCTTAACAATTGTTAAGGTTAAAAATACTTGTGGAACAAGGTGATCTCACAAACACAATCAGTAAAATGTAGAGTACTGGGTACTAAATGATGTATCTATTCAACTAAAAAAAATAAATATAAAAGAATGACTCAAACATACAACCTTTACTCTTCGACATCCATCAAAGTGTTAACTTCTTTATGTGTATAAAAAAACTCATGTAAATCATTTCATCTTACAAGCCATGAAAAATCCAAGAATATAATTTGTGAAATTTGGTGTCTTCAAGGTGATTTCCCTGCACTTAACCCTCAATAAAAATATCATTGGTAAGATGCTGAAAAGAAAAGAACAAAACACATAAAAAGTAAGAAACATTACAAACAAAAAAACTTACAAAAAAATCTCTACAATATATATATATATATATATATATATATATATATATATATATATATATATATATTAACATAATATAATATATATAATATATATAAATAATAATAGTAATATAGCGTCGGGCGGGTGACCAGGCCCACCTCTTTAGGGGTGATTCGGTCCACTCTAATAAAATAAAAAATAATAATAATAAAAAAAAAAATTCTTCATCATCCTTTATCTTTGAAAATATTTTACTTTAGATTCATATTTAATCAGAAGAGTTTTATATTTTAAAAATTTAGTATTAATTACAAAATGCCTTTCAATAGAATTTCACTTTGAAAAATGTGTTTTTTAACTTCGTTCTGATATGAAAAATGTGGACTATTTTAATTATTTTTCAGTGGATACACTCGAGTCAAGTTAGCTTTAAACTGCCAAATTTAAATTTGACCAGCAGTATTAGATGGGCAAAAAAACGCCTAACTTGTCCATTCACCCACCCCTAAAAATGAGGAGGGTGGCTCGGACCACCCATTGTTTTTCTTATTATTACGTATTATTAATGACATTATTTTAACTAAATTTATTAATAAAAAATTACTTATATTAAGGGAAAAATATTTAAAAAATTAAATTTTATAAAAAAACGAGTTCAAAGAGTTCAAAATTTGGGCGAGAGGAACACCCCTTATTTATTCGTATTTATTATTATTATTATTTATATACGAATTAATATTAATTATTATAATAAATTAAAATAAAAATTAAACATTACTAAAACGAAATTTAAAACCTTATTCTCCACTGGTGACTCTGTATCAAACTTAAAACTTTATTATTAACGTACTATATATTTTGTTCTTAGCCCACTGATACCTTATTACATAAAAAAAAAAAATAAAAAGCATACGAGATCGGAGACAAGTTTTTATTTAGTCTCCCCGCCCGACGCTATATATAATATATATAATAATATAATATAATTATATATATATAATATATATAATAATAATATATATATAATATTACAATTTATCTGTAAAGACATATGTAAAAGGAATAAATTAAAGAGTCATTTTTACTAACATTAACATTATCTGCCAAACCAAAGACAGTGAGATAGAAGTATATTGAAACTTTTGGATATATATATTTTTTTTCCTCAGCGTAGGCTCCAAATCGTTTACACACATTCAAGTTCGCATTTTAGAAATTTTTAATTGCTCATGCACCCTAAATAGATTCGGAACTCTCAAATCAGAATCTGAAATACAAATCCACTCCCCCTATTCGGAATCCAAATCAACATTTAATCGTAATTCCTTAGATTCCCCAAAAATATATTTCTTTAGCGTGTACCGATAAGTGTATTATAAAATCGGTTCTCTTAGTATTTCTTGTAAGTCTATATTTATTTGATTTTTTTACATTATTCTTCCACACGACTTTTACATTTCGGTTGTAAATATTTTAGTTAAACAGTTTGGTTATTATAGAAAGTTTTGTCCAACAAAAATACTTCGTTGCGATATTATTTTTTTGCAAATTCCCTTTTTATTTTTTTTAGAAATTTTCAACTTTCATTTTCTTATTTAGATTTAAAGCTTTACGACTAAGGCCTTAAGTTTTCCGTTACTACAGGAACTAGACAACGTTAACCAAACTAATTTTTTTTTATTATTGTCTTTTGCGTTTCCCCAGCACTTTAGATAAACTCTCTCACGAACTTTAATTTAAAAAGTGAATAAACTGTGTCGCCTCTAATTCATGGAATATATTTTTAACACTTAATTACAATATATTTTTGCACCTACCTCCCTTTAGTAGGGACCGAATTTCACTCTACTCTTATGTCAGTTTATATATAATGTCACCCTTTTTTCTTTTTATGTCTACTACCTTCATCCTTTCAACTCTTATCCAAATTATTATGGAAAAGCTTTTTTTTTGTGAATAGATTCCTGGCTTTTTATCTTTTGTACGTGATATTTTCCTTATAGTCTCAAAAATCAGCTCACAACAAATGGTAATTTGACCTTAGCGTTCTTCTTATTAGAAATATTAATAAATAATAAAAAAATATATATAAAATAATAATAATAATAATAATAATAATAATAATAATAATAATAATAATAATAATAATAATAATAATAATAATAATAATAATAATAATAATAATAATAATAAAAAATAATAATAATAATAATGAAATATTGCACTCGCTCCTGGACCTTGCTTGTATATTATAGTTTCATATTTTATAAATTTTTGCACCTTTTTTTACTTCCATTTCACCTTTAAAGAATATTACGCTAAGTTCCCCCGTTTTTTTTTTTTTTTTTTTTTTTTTTTTTTTTTTTTTTTTTTCTCACCTTCAGTTTTAGAACCTACCACTTGCTATTGGAATCAAATTTAACATATACTATAACATACACTTCCACCTACACTCTACACTTCTACCACCTGTATTAGACTCGCTTCACGAATTTATTTCTAGTTGTACAAATGTTTTTATTATCTTGGCTCCATTTTTTTAAATATCCATCGGACCAAGAAGTTATTTATTTTAACTTTTGTTATATACATTCATGTTAGTCAATTTTTTTTGCAATTTCTTTTATCTCAAGTTTGTTTTAAGATTTTTTTGAAAATTTATTTTTGCTCAAGTAAAGATACTTTAGTTCTTATATTTTGAATTTTTAAATGTTGAATTTTAAGATTTTAAAAAAAAATTAGTTTAAAAGTCTTTAGATACTAATTATCTTATAAAATGAATATTTTTAAATTTTATTTGAAATTTATGTCCTTAATTTTCATCGGACCAAGAAAAGATTTTTATTTTTCATTTTTATGTTAATTCATAGTGTCAACAAATTCTTTTTTTTTCTCTGAAGATTTTTACTGTAATAATTCACGTATAGAATGCTTAACTTATATTTTTATGTCTGCCCACATTTGAAATTTTTTATTTATTATTTTTATTCTTGTTTTAGGCACCTAATTCTGCGTCTAATTTTGGACCTAACCTAACGTTGTAATCAAGAATTGAACATAACATTTCCGTTGATGATTTTTGTATAATAAAATTGTGAAGCAGCAGATAGCGACTTTTCTTACAAGAGCCTAAACCTTTATTCGCAAGAAATAATATCTAAAACTCGAAATAAATATATATATATAATATATATAATATATATATATAATAAATATATTATAATAATATATATATAAATATGAAAGTTATATATATTATTTTTACATTTTTATAGTTAAAGGAAGTTCATAAGAAATTCCGCGTTTGGCGAATTTTTTTGGGATTCCGGCAATTACCGGTTCCGCCGAACCGAAAATTTCAGTATCCGCGTACACGCTAATCAATTACCTATTTTTTTTCTTTTACAGTCTTGATTTGCACAGTGCGATAAACGAAAAATAACTATGGAAATATTCAAACTTGCGAGTCTGTAACTTTTTTCCTAAAAGACCATCAAACTAATTTTTATTTATTCTTCTTCACTATTTTTTAGAGTCTATTCTGTGATTTTCATAAGAATCTGTAAAGAGTTTGTCAAATTACCAAGAAAAAAAAAAAACTCAAAAACTTAAATATTGCAATAAATCTCAAAGTATCGATGATAGGAAAAATAAGGCATTCGGTTTTGAGCGTCAAAAAAATATAAGATTCAATAAAAATAAAAAGAAACATTTTTTTGTGTTACATATGTTAGAATCTAAAGTTTCTCATATTCTTCACCCAAAAATATGATATCGGCCCTATTAACTGATACCCCCAAAAAGGCCGATACTGCAGATACTGATACCGATACTATCGGTATATCCCTAAATATATATATATATATAATAATAATAAATAATATATATATATATATATATATAATATATATATATAATATAACTTGGTACCCTACTTATATGGCCAGATATTTGCTTTTGTGTGCGAAAAGCTGAAGAGAGTTGAAGGATTGATAGAGGATTTGGCAGGGTTGTAAACGGAGTGTTGAAAGTAAACGTAAATAAGACCAAGGTTATGGTTGTGAGTGAAGACAGTCCTCTTATTTATACTAGTAATGGATTATATCGTGGATGTTGCGCGTACCCATGTGGTAAAAACATCTAGCTACACACTGAATCATAATACTGGTTAAACTAAAGTATAGTACATATGATGATTTAATTATAATTCATTTATAGATATATAGCTATGTTGGATAAAAGGAATATATATAGAATGATATGTAAGTAGATTATATACATTATAATATATAGGATATATAATTATTGTAGATAAATATAAATAAAGGAAAGGTATATTATAGAATATGAGGGACTAATATAATGTTTATATGATATAAGTATTAATGCAGCTATAGTAGGTATATTTTCATATTTAATAATATTTATCCTCTGTCCCCAGAGAGTTGGGGGTAATGGTGATTATGTTATATCACACACCAGACAGGGAGAAGTAGTAGACAGTGAATAAGTGACGTGCAAGTACGTGAAAAGAGAGAAGGACCCAGCACTTACTACCCCCTTTATACCTATGAAGGGATAACAATGGAACAGCATGATCAGAAAGATAAATACACCGTATGGCGCTTATCAAGGGACTGCGACGGTACCCCAATCTACGTGCATCTTCGGCATATCGAGGGGTTATATCCCCTAGACAAAAGCACGCAACCACTACCTACCTGTACAAAACCGCGACCATTACTGCCGTATGTGTAGTAAAACAAGTCTTTTCTTACTCGCGCCTCTGCCAAACTCACATTCTTCTCCTTCGACAGCATTCCAATTTACTGATCTCAATCCACTGTATGTTGACTTCAGTGTCATCCAGATTCTGAGTCATTGCCCAACTACATCAGCCACTAGTTGCGAATCGTGGTAGTGTAACATGAACAGGATTAATCATTTAACCATCCTATGTTAGCACGACATGACCAAACGTATCTCAATGTTCCACCGATCTTGACTCTTGTCGATTATCCTTTCTTCACACCACACAACCCCCTTAATATGTTCATTCCTCATTTTAAGGTCGTATCATAGTGCGAAATATGCGCATCGCCGTTATAGAATCCCAAGTTATAAGGTTTTGAAGAAATACCGCAATGGTCTAATAACACATTTATCTTTAGATCTATACCTCTTATCCAGACCATAGTTTCACTACGATACATTACACAGGTTATAACATACCCTCATGTAAGACCCTAGCGCCTCAACATTTAGTCACTTTACCTTCCTATCATTCACACTTTCCTATAAGGTACCCTCACTATCATTCAGTTGCCCTTTTCATCCAAAACATAGCCTAATTCTAAATTATTTAAACTCAGACACTTGTTCCAGTTGCTCACCATTCCACATAACCTCGCACCGAGGACTGTCTTCACTCACAACGCATAGACCTGACTCTTATCTACGTTTGCCGTTTCAACCACTCCTTTTACACACCCTGCCAAACCCTCTATGCAATCCTCTCAAACTCTCTATCAGATTCGCCACACAAAAGCAAATCATCTGCATATAGTAAATATACAAAATATATAATATAATATATATATATATATAATATTATAATATAATATATATATATATATATATATATATAATATATATATTTAGGATCATACCGATAAGTACGGTATCAGAATCTGCAGTTATACGGCCTTATTTGGCGAGAGGTATCAGTTAATAGGCCATACTTCATACTTTTTTGTGAAGAATTATGAGAAACTTTCAGATTCAATAAACACTATTGTAACACAAAAAAAAAAAGTGTTTTCTTTTTATTTTTATTGAATCTTATATATTTTTGACGCTCAACAAGAAATGACCTTCATTTTTTCCTATCATCGATACTTTGAGTTATTGCAATATTTAAGTTTTTGATTTTTTTTTTTTCTTGGTAATTATGTACAACAACTCCCTTACAATAGATTCTTATTGAAAATCACAAGCAAGACCAAAAAAATAGTGAAGAAAATAAAAAAAAATTAGTTGATGGTCTCTTTAGGGAAAAAAAAGTTACAGCTCGCAAAGTTGTGAATATTCCCAAAGGGTATTTTCGTTTCTCCACTGTGCAAATCAAGACTGTAAAAGAAAAAAAACAGTTTAATTATTAGCGGTCTTTGTACCGGAACTGAAAATTTTCGGTCCGGCCGACCGGAGATTAAGCCGGAATTCCCAAAAAAAAAATCCACGCCAGAACCAGAATTTTCTAATGAAACTTTCCTTTAACTATTAAAGAAATGTTAAAAAAATAATTATAATACTTTCAATATAATAATATATATATATATATATATATATATATATATATATATATATATATATATATATATATATATATATATATATATATATTACCCAAATATTTAACAACTCTTCTCTTGTGGACGATATTCAAAGTTTAGGCTTTTGTAAAAATAAAAGGCGCAATCTGCTGCTTCACAATATTATTATACAAAATCATCAACGGAAATGTTAGTTTCAATATTAAGCCAGGTAATAGGTTCAATCATAAGTGCCACGCTAGGTTCAATCTTGATTACAACGCTAGGTTAGGTCCAAAAGTAGACGCAGTACTAGGTGCCTAAAACAAGAATAAAAATAATAAATAAAAAAATTCAATGAGGGCAGACAAAAAAATACATTTTAACATTTTGTGAAAAAGATTATTAAATATATGCCATGAAATTTGAAACTGTTAAGTTAAACAAAATTTCTCAAAGTATGAAAATTGAAAGTTAGAATTTAGTGTCTTTTTCGTGATGACGAATATACATGAATTTCAAATAAAAAGTAAAATCAAATTTTCTAAAAAGATGACACTTTGAATTAAAAAAATGAAAAATAAATCTTTTCTTGGTCCGAAGCAAATTAATGAAGTGAGATTATTAAAAATATAAAAAAAATGGAGCCAAGATAATAAACAAACAATATTTTTCCAACTAACCATAAATTGTAAATCAGGTGGTTGAAGTGTAAACAAAAGTTAAAAATAAATCAACTTCTGGTCCGCAGGATTATTTTAAAAGAAATGGAGCCAAAGATTATATAAAACATTTGTACAAACTAGAAATAAATTCGTAAGCGAGTCTAATACAGTGGTAGAATGTTGTAGAGTGTTAGGTGGAGAGTGTATTTATAGTGATAGTAAAATTTGATCCAATAGCAAGTGGGTAGGTTCTAAAAACCGAGGGTGAGGAGTTTGAATAAAATGACAAAAAAAAAAAAAAAAAAAAAAAAAAAAAAAAAAAGGAGGGGAAACTATAGGGTAAAATTTTTTAAAAGGAGTGAAATGGGAAAAAAAAAAAAGGGTTGCAAAAATTTTATAAAATATGAAACTATAATATACAAACAAAGTCCAGGAGCTAGTGCAAAATTCTCATTATTATTATTTATTATATATTATTTATTATATTATTTTTGTCATTATTATATTATTATTATTGTTATTATTATTATTATTTATTATTTTTATTATTATTGTTATTTGTGTCATTATTATTATTATTATTATTATTATTATTTTTTTTTATTATTATTATTATTATTATTATTATTATTATTATTATTATTATTATTATTAATATTATTAAGGGCCTCACTCTTGAGACTATAAGGGAAATATCACATACAAAAGATAAAAAGAAAAGCCAGGAAATATTCACCAAAAAAAAAAGCTTTTCCATAATAATTTGGATAAGAGTTGAAAGGATGGAGCTTGGTAGACGATAACAAAGAAAAAAGGAATACATATATATAAACTGACATAAGAGTAGAGTGAAAATTAGTGGGTCACTACTAAAGGGAGGTAGGTGCAAAAATATAAAAGTAATTAAGTGGTTAAAAAAATCGTGCATGAATTAGAGGCGACACAGTTTATTCACTTTTTAAATTAAAGTTCGTGAGAGAGTTTATCTAAAGTGCTGGGGGAAACGCAAGAAGAAAAATATTAAAAAAAATTAGTTTGGTTAACGTTGTCTAGTTCCTGTAGTAACGGAAAACTTATAAACCGAATCTCACTGTGTCTTTAAAATTAAATAAAAAAATAAAACTTTGAAAATTCTAAAAAAAAATAAAAAGGGAATTTGAAAAAAAAATCAAATATTCCAACGAAGTATTTTTGTGGACGAAATTTCTATAATACCAAAACTGTTAAACTAAAATATTTACAACCGAATAATTATAATATGCACATTTGAAGAATAAATGTTAAAAAAAATCAAATAAATATAGACTTACCAGAAAATCACTAAGAGAAAACCGATTTTATAATACAACTTATCGGTACCATCGCTAAAGAAATAATGATTTTGGGAAATCTAAAGGAATTACTTTCTGGGGTTGAGAAGGACGCAGGAGAGGGGGAGTGGATTTGTATTTCAGATTCTGATATGAGAGTTTATGAAAATAAATAAGATAGTCTGAAGCAAATAACAAATTTAATAAAATGCGAACTTTGAATGTGTGATAAACGATTTTGAGCCTACGTGAGGAAAAAAAATATATATATAGAAAAAAGAAAATAGTGATATAAAATTTATCTGAAAGTCTTCAGATTGAAGATAAAATTTGATAATGGAAAGGAAAAAAATAGATATCTCTAATTTTCCTTTTCATATTGTCTTTAACAGATAAATCCTGTTAAATATATATATATATATATATATATATATATATATATATATATATATATATATATTATATATATATATATTATATATATATATATATATATATATATATATATATAGCGTCGGGCGGGGTTGACTGGACCACTTTAGTATACTTCGTCTCCCGACTCTCCCCTAATGCACTTTTTGGAATTTTTTTTTTTTTGTAAATCACGGCCCTATAGTCGGGCATAAGCACACAAAAAAATAATAATGTAATTCTAATAATAAAAGTTTATTTAAATGATAAACGCCGAGTCAGCCCGACCGTGGAGGAGGTGACTCGGACCATCTGTTTTAATTCGCTTTTAAGTATAATTTCAATTTTATATTTTAATTTTACTTAAAATATAATAATTAATTTATTCATATTAAAATTCGTAATAAGTAATAAAATGTCAATAATAAATAAAATACGAATATAAATAAGGTGTCCGATTCACCCCTCTCCGCCCAAAAATTGTTGACACTCTTTTGAACTCGTTTCCTTTATTAACATTGTAACTTTTTAACTATATTTTCCCTTGCTTATAGGTAACTTTTTATTTAATTTAATTTAATGATAGCGTAATTAAACTCAAAATAATACGTAAAAAATACGAAAAACAATGTGTGGTCCGAGCCACCCCTCCATCAATTTTTACGGCTGGGTGAATCGGACAAGTTAGGCCCCGTTTTTTTGCCACTAATACTGCTTGGATCAAAAATTTACTTTGCCAGTTTAAAGCTAACGTACTCGAGTTTATTTACACTGAAAAAAATAATTGAAAATCTCCACAATTTTTCATTTTATAACTTAAGTTAAAAAAAACTCACATTTTTCAAAAGTTGAAATTCTATTGAAGGACATTTTGTACCCTAATTTTCTAACATTTTTTAAAATATAAAAACTTTCTAGAATTAAAATATGATCTAAATAAACCTTGTAGTACTACCGCGTGGCTATAAAAATGAGTGAAAATTTTTTTTTTATTATTATTAATTTTTTATTTTTATTTAGTAGTGGACTGAATCACCCCTCCTAAAGAGGTGGACCTGGTCACCCCGCCCGACGCTATATATATATATATATATATATATATATATATTATATATATATATATATATATATATATATATATAATATGTATAAGAAAATATATATATATATATATATATATATTGTAGAGATTTTATTGTAAGCTTTTGTTGTTTGGAATGTTTCTTACTTTTTATGTGTTTTGTCTTTTCAGCATCTTACCAATGATATTATTTATTGAGGGTTAAGTGCAGGGAAATACCCTTGAAGACTCACCAAATTGTCACAAATTATCATTCTTGGATTTCATGGCTCTGGTAAGATGAAATGATTACATGAGTTCTTTTATACAACAATAAAAAGTTAACATTGATGGATGTCGAAGAGAAAGGTCGTATTTTGAGTCATTCTTTTATATTTATTTTTTTAGGTCTGAATAGATACATCATTTAGTACCCAGTACTCTACATTTTACTGATTGTGTTTGTGAGATCACCTTGTTCCACAAGTATTTTTAACCTTAACAATTGTTAAGGTAGGGCCGTAATAGTTGTTATTTAAGTATTTAGTAGTTTTTTTTTTTTTTTTTTTGTAGTCATGTTGGATACTTTTAATTTGTCATGAATTTATATAGAATCTAGTAGTTTGAAGAACATCTTAATAGAATTAATAGAACATAGAATGTACACTTATATTGGACTGATGTTTTATATAATTGTATGTTTAGGTTTCAGGTTGGGGACATTTACCAACTTACAAATTAGAGAACCTATGTGATTCAGGTTTTGGGAGCCTGTTTTGATTGCAGGCTTGGCTTAGAACTAAATATCTGCCACATTGCTCTTAAACCTCAAGAAATTACATTTTTATATAAGTTTCCTACTAGAAACTGTTTGCCTATTTAGACCACAACACCTTTATTATTGACTTCATCTTTGCTTGAGATGTATGGTGCAGAAACTGTGTCTCAAGTATTAATTATTTAATTGGATATTACACCCACTCATAGAGTTGGGTAATTATATGTGTTAGTACATACATTTCTTTTAAAATCTGTTAAGAGGGTTTGTGATATGCTATTTTGTGATATAATTTTCAATGTGAAATCAAACCGATAAAAGTTTGTAATCGATAAACATAACACTACACGTGAATTTGTAATCGCGTCAAAAACATTGTTTGAGTTTACAAATTTATCTTCTTAATTGATTTATGCATTGAAACATTTAATTGTAAGTTTGAGTTTGACACCCATATTTTGAGTGTTAAAAGGAAGCATAGACAAATACAATATCGTATAGATATATATATATATGTACTTTACAAATGTATTTTTCTTACTTAATATTTTTTTTGTGTGATTTATTGATTTATTTATTTAGTATTTAAGTTATTTGTATGCTCAATTGGTGCCAATTGTACTAAAACTTCAAACTAACTTTTGGGAAGACAGAGATAATGTAATTATTACCTTACTTTCTTCCTTTAGTAAAGCCCCAGCACTGGAATGTATATTTTCTTTATTGGTTAAAATTGTAAATATATTTTTAAAAGTAAAATAACTATTATTATATGGATATATGTATGTACATTATTTCATAATATAAAATAAATATACAAGAAACTTTTTATATACCTACCTCTTTTGTTTTTTTTATAGTCTTCAGTTGGGATGCATGTGGACACCCTGTCCCTTTCTCACACTGGGGTCTTTTGGACATCATTAAAAGACATCATTTAGTCTTAATATTCCTATTTACTGGCAAGGATAGAACACTTCTACTCTTTCTCTTTTTAACCATTAGACCATAAATTACCCATTATTAACCCCTTTTTTGGTTGCTTGAGGATCTTTGAATTCTTTAACCGTCGGTAAAACTATATGAAGGTGTGGTAGACTTGATTTTTTTTGTTACTATCTAGTTAAGTATATCATTCTGACAATTACTACACTTACTAACCTTTTCTTCTTCCTCTTCGCATGCATCTGTATCTCTAGTTTTCTACCTCTCTCTGTGGTGGTTTTATTGAGCTCATGCATGAGTGTTGGTATTAGCCGGCGCATGTGGATTGTTAAAATATATATGTGTGCATGTTTCTTTTGTTTGAGTTTTTAAGGACCATTGACCTGCTTCATCGCTTGTGTGCTGTTCTGAGTGGTCTGTGAAGAGGATTGTAAGTTCGGGGCAGAAAGTTAAAATAAATTAAGCGGTGTTTTGTTATTAAAGGTAACTATTTTTTTTACATTTGGTTTTTTCCCATCCTGCTGATATTACCCTTTGTTAATGACTTGTTTTCACTTTTTCATATTACTGCTTGGAATGATGAATGCGCATGTACCCTCACCTCATCTTGCTTAAGCTGTCTTTTGTTAACATCATTGTCTGTTCTCATATTTCGGAAGCTGTTCGGAAGGAGGAAGTGTTACAGTTGATCGAGACGTAAGTTATTAGCAACTACAATTTTTTTGTATGATTAGGCTTTTATTTAGTATAAATACGCTTCATTGTGAAAACTACGTTTCTATTCTTGTCATCATTGTCATAATCAAGAACTCTCATCAATGATGATCTTATTGACAACACACGATTACCCAAAAATTTCCACCCTTATATTGGTAGCAGAGCGTAGTTGCTGATACTGCTGCTCGTGAGACTACCTCTTCCTTCCTATTTTTGTTTGTTATTGTTTTTGTTGGAATAATGGACGGAGAAAACTCAACAGGTGACGGAACACTCCCCGATACCAAAGAAGGGGAGAATGTCATCAAGTTGCAAAATTTAGAACAAGATCTAAACGCTCTTAGAACAGAGCTTAATAATGATCCCACTTCTCAGGTGTTGTATACAGGTGAAGGGGATATACAACAGGTACTTCCAAAGGTTTCCATCCCAGAAAATGGAATAACTAGAGAGCAATTAGCTCAACAATATTCCCTATCTACTGACCTGATGGATCGGATGAATAGACTAACGAGTATACCCGATTCGCAAATTACCACACAGGAAGATGGTCGGCATCAGAGACAATCGTCTTCCACTATGGTTTCTCAAGGCCAGTTTACTCAACCATCTTCAGCAGAATTACTTCCATTCCCAATTTCAGACAGAGACTGGTTAAAAGCTATCTATCGTCAGAATCAAGAAATGATAATGGCCTTGACTAAAGTGGTTTTATTACTGGAGAAGAATACTCCTAATTCTAACAGAATGATTCCTGTGGGTAAATACTCATTGGAGAACGGAGAACCGTTTCCACAATTTTTACAACGATTCGAGGAATATGCCTCAATAACCTACCCCAGAGCAACAGATGAGGGGTGGCGAACACACCTAGGAGTGTATCTGGAAGGTGACATTAAGAAGGTGTATGATGTATTAATGAAAAATAACGCAGGTTATACAATAATTAAAGCCCAACTAAACGAATGGTTTGCTGAATATTTAAGAAAGAAGGTGAAGACTCACTTAAAGAATTTCAATGAGGCAAAAATCCTCCCTCATGAAACAATACCTCTCTATGCATTGAGATTGCAAGGTTTAGCAGAAATGGCTTTTCCAGGATCTAATATCAATAATATGAAGTTAGTTAGAGAAAGATTGGTCAATAGTTTGCCAAGTGACATACAAGAAAAAGTGAATGCTTCTATAGTGGTGTGTGAAATTGCTTTGAATGGAGTTCCACTAAATTGGGACGGATTAGTGAAACTTATAACCCAGCACTATGGAGGTTATGAACTTAGTGAGGAACAATCTATGTATGTGCCAACACCGCAGAGTGCTGAGAATTTGCCTTCGTCTCCGGAGGTGATAGACCTCACAATAATGCATCCATCTCCATTAACAGGAACACCTCCAATTATGACACAGGAGTTTTATTCTCAAAGAGATATAACCCAAGGACTACAGTCAAATTTGGGTTCTGAACATTATGGACAGCAGATGTACTATGGTCAAACACCAGTTTATTATGGAAACCCGTATCATTGTAACCAAAACCCTAATATACCCAGATCATACGCTACCCCAACATTTGCTCAGGTTGCCGCACAACCACCTATACCTCCCGCACCTATTAATGAGTTTCCAAAACCTAGTGCTCCTCCTGTTTCTCCACGGAATAATCGTACTTTCTATGCCTCTAAACGGGGCCCACCAGCTCCTAAACAAAGACAGCAAGCGCCACAACAAATGAATACTCCTTTAAGCACTAATGTACAGCAGAGACCATCACCTGCGTCTCCACAGTACCAAACACAACAACCTTGGTGGGCAGGAAACAATCTTTCCTGCAAATATTGTAAACAGCGTGGACACGGCGTTAGAAATTGCCCATCGCGTCAGTATTGTCATTTTTGCGGAAAAAGGGGGCACATCTTCGATGAGTGCTACCTACGCAAGAACAAATGTATTCGATGTGATCAAGATGGACATGTTGTTCAGAACTGTCCACAAACCAGACAAAAACAGCAGCAATGTGATTCTACTCCACGATGTCCCTTCTGTCAAGGAGATCATCTGGGAATGAATTGCCTGCAGGGGAACCAGCATTCAAAAAACGTATAGGCTCTGTGGGGAGTGGCCCACCTGCAGAGCCGCAGCTGTTGTCTAAAGAAGCTTCAAAACCATAAAGAGATAAAAAACGACACCCATTGAATGTAGGGTCACCGTCATTACTCTTATCATCTGAAACTGGCAATTCAGAAATAATTCCTAAATTATTGCAAGTCAATGTCCCTGTCCAAGAGTATGGGATAGACTTTATAGACGATCCTCCAAAAGTACTAATAGATTCACCTGTAAATTCAGGTTTTACAACTCATAAAACAAATAACCCAAATGTTGAGGTTTCGGTCAATACTGACCCTTCTGTGTCTTCTCAAGTTTTAACCCATCCTGGGTCTCTAGGAACCTCAGTCAGCATTGACTCTCCTTTGTCGCAAAATATACTCCAACCGGAGTCTCTAATAATAAATAAAAATCCAATAATAACTGGCCCAAAAGGCCCATTTCTTCAGCTTAGGATTACTCAATCCCTTCTGGAAGAAGCCTTGGTAATAGGCGTTATAGTTGATAATTCTGCTCAAATGGAACTGTTGGAAGCTTTGGTTGATACTGGAGCATCTGTCAGTATTATCACCAATCGAACATATAAATTATTGGATCCTTCTAAATATCCTTTGAAATCTACTATATATACAGGTCTTCGTGGCATCGGTAACGTCGTTTTTGAAGTCATTGGTGCCGTTACTCTATCTCTATATTTTTCTAACAACTACTGTACAAAGGCCAGAGATTTTGTTGTTGTGTCAGATGAAGTTGCTTCATATGGTTTAGTCATTGGTTATGACCTTTTGCGTACGGAAAACATATTACCTGATCTAGCTAATAAAGAATTGATTACACAACATAAGGATAGTCTTTTGGTCATAGCAAAAGATATACGGACCAAAAATGGTTAAGAACATGCAGCCAAATTGGCCCAAGGAGTAAACATTCCTTCGAATAAATGGATTGAGGTGTCGCTTTTACAAGAAAGTTGGTTTCCGGAACCCTCTCATCCAGCTTTTTTGTTGTTCACACCTTGTGAACAGAATCACTGTTTCATGGACCATGCTGTCACTCCATATTCACCCAATACTCCAATTAAGTTACCTTGTTACAATCTAACTAATAACTATCTAAATTAAGCAAGGTTATACCTTGGGTACATTTTCTATACTCTCTATAAACCCCACTCATACCATTCCTACACATATAGTTGAATTAACACAGAAATTACAAAACACATATAAAGAATGGACACCCGCAAACCTTCATGAGGCTTTTGACCTGGATTCCACCGATCTAACCCAGGAACAAAAAGACCAACTCATCCAATTATTGCTTAAATATCCATCGGCACTGAGTCTGGGAGATGCAGACGTAGGATGCACTTCCATCTTAAAGCATTCTATAGAAACAATGATTGACGATCCAGTGTGTGAACCGGTTAGAAGATTGCAGGGCCCAATTCTGTACGAGGTTGAAGAAGTCTGTAGAAAACTGGAAGCTGATGGCATCATTCGACAATCCTTTTCCCCTTATTCAGCACCAGTTGTTCCCATTAGAAAACCCAATGGGACCATGCGTCTCTGCATCGACTACAGAAAGTTAAATTCCGTTACAAAAGGAGATTCTTTACCCATACCTAACTTAATAGATACACTATTCAGTCTTCAAGGTAAACAATATTTTTCAACAATTGACCTAATAAAAGGTTATTACCAAATAGAAATGGAGGAAGACAGCGTAGAAAAAACCGCGTTTTCTACACCATTATCCCATTGGGAATTCTTAAGAATGCCCTTTGGTGTGAAAAATGGACCAGCCACCTTCCAGAGAGCCATGAATCTTGCACTAAGTCACATCTCTTGGACAGAAGTTATGATCTATCTTGATGACGTACTAATAGTTAGTGACACTTTTGAACAGCATCTATCCATCTTAGAACAAGTCCTTGTTGCATTCCGTGTAAACGGATTTAAGTTAAAACCATCAAAAACTTATTTACTCAGAAGAAAAGTAAAATTTTTGGGACATATAATCTCAAATGAGGGCATGATACCCTTGGAAAGAAACTTACAAGGAATAAGAGACTTCCCAGTACCCAAAACGGTCCGGCAGGTTAGACAGTTTATGGGTTTAGTAAACTTCTATCGTAGACATATTCCTAATTGTTCGGTCATAGCACAACCTTTGTTTGAATTATTAAGGGGACGCTGCACGTAGGGTTTCCTAACTTTTGAAGGTAGTAATCATCAATTCCATGATTTTTAGGTTTTAACACTTTCTTGCGTAGAATTGAATGCTCTTTCCAATGGTGTGGTTATTTTCAATATGCAAAAAATATTTTATTCACAATGTATAGGGGGATACGGGGGTGTTCAATTTTGGCAAGTCATAAATGAAAAATCACGATAACCTTTTTATTATTAATGCGATCGGCATTCCAGAATTGGCACGAACTACTTTCAGTAGTAAGAAGAAAGTAGTGCACTGGGCGCCTGAAGCGATGGCTGTGTCACTTCCTGCGAGTGGACACAGTGAATCAATAGAAGAGGTTGACTCTTCAGAACCCGTGGCCGCACGTACTCGAAAGAGATCAACGGCAATAGAACTAGATGAACCTTGGGTACAAAATCGTATTTTAGAAAGGCGTAGGAGAACCAATCAAGAAGGTGAAGTAACCACAGATAGCCAATCAAAATAGATAAATTTACATATATATATTATGATAGTATATATATATATATATATATATAATATATATATATATAATATATATATATATATATATATATATATATATATAATATATATATATATTATATATTTATATTTTTTTATATATTGTGAATTTTTGTTGAAAAATAAAAAGTTAAATTAGGAACTAGTTTAACTTGTATTAGGTTAGATTAGTGTATTTATGTGTGCCTAACATTTTTGTAAATTTATATTTTTAATAAATATACCTTTGTTTGTTTTTATATTTTTTTAATTTTTGATTCTTTATAAGTGTTTAACGATGTAAACAAGTGCTTAAGCAGAACAAATAAATGCTTAGATACTTAATAAAGCAGTAAAACAGAGGAAAGTATCAACGAAGTGAGAAATTGAAGAATAGCAGACAGGGAGAAAATGTAGAATGATGATACAAGATTACTATGTGTACATCAGCGATAACTATGTGAACATTAACCATTACTAGGTGAACATCAGCGATTACTGTGTGAACCTTAACAAATACTGTGTAAACATCACTGGTTTTCTACATTTACATCTCAGAAACATCTACCCTTAAAAAGGAGGAAAACTCTGAGATTAATACAACAAATTAACCCTTGGAATTGTACAATCTTGTTGTGTTGAGGTTTGTAGTTTTTGTTGTTTGGTTGATGTGTTCTCGATTTTGGTTGTTTTGTTCATTGGTTGTTGTTGGTGTTTGCCACATCTCCTTCTATCCGTCATGTTACGACGGGTGGGGAGGAACATGTAGAGATTTTATTGTAAGCTTTTGTTGTTTGGAATGTTTCTTACTTTTTATGTGTTTTGTCTTTTCAGCATCTTACCAATGATATTATTTATTGAGGGTTAAGTGCAGGGAAATACCCTTGAAGACTCACCAAATTGTCACAAATTATCATTCTTGGATTTCATGGCTCTGGTAAGATGAAATGATTACATGAGTTCTTTTATACAACAATAAAAAGTTAACATTGATGGATGTCGAAGAGAAAGGTCGTATTTTGAGTCATTCTATTCTTTATATTATTTTTTTAGTTTAAATAGATACATCATTTAGTACCCAGTACTCCTATGTTACTGATTGTGTTTATGAGATCACCTTGTTTCCACAAGTATTTTTAACCTTAACAATTGTTAAGGTAGGGCCGTAATATTTATTTATATTTAGTAGTTTATTTTTTTTTTTTTTGTAGTCATGTTGGATACTTTTAATTTGTCATGAATTTATATAGAATCTAGTAGTTTGAAGAACATCTTAATAGAATTAATAGAACATAGAATGTACACTTATATTGGACTGATGTTTTATATAATTGTATGTTTAGGTTTCAGGTTGGGGACATTTACCAACTTACAAATTAGAGAACCTATGTGATTCAGGTTTTGGGAGCCTGTTTTGATTGCAGGCTTGGCTTAGAACTAAATATCTGCCACATTGCTCTTAAACCTCAAGAAATTACATTTTTATATAAGTTTCCTACTAGAAACTGTTTGCCTATTTAGACCACAACACCTTTATTATTGACTTCATCTTTGCTTGAGATGTATGGTGCAGAAACTGTGTCTCAAGTATTAATTATTTAATTGGATATTACACCCACTCATAGAGTTGGGTAATTATATGTGTTAGTACATACATTTCTTTTAAAATCTGTTAAGAGGGTTTGTGATATGCTATTTTGTGATATAATTTTCAATGTGAAATCAAACCGATAAAAGTTTGTAATCGATAAACATAACACTACACGTGAATTTGTAATCGCGTCAAAAACATTGTTTGAGTTTACAAATTTATCTTCTTAATTGATTTATGCATTGAAACATTTAATTGTAAGTTTGAGTTTGACACCCATATTTTGAGTGTTAAAAGGAAGCATAGACAAATACAATATCGTATAGATATATATATATATGTACTTTACAAATGTATTTTTCTTACTTAATATTTTTTTTGTGCGATTTATTGATTTATTTATTTAGTATTTAAGTTATTTGTATGCTCAATTGGTGCCAATTGTACTAAAACTTTGGGACTAACTTTTGGGAAGACAGAGATAATGTAATTATTACCTTACTTTCTTCCTTTAGTAAAGCCCCAGCACTGGAATGTATATTTTCTTTATTGGTTAAAATTGTAAATATATTTTTAAAAGTAAAATAACTACTATTATATGGATATATGTATGTACATTATTTCATAATATAAAATAAATATACAAGAAACTTTTTATATACCTACCTCTTTTGTTTTTTTTATAGTCTTCAGTCGGGATGCATGTGGACACCCTGTCCCTTTCTCACACTGGGGTCTTTTGGACATCATTAAAAGACATCATTTAGTCTTAATATTCCTATTTACTGGCAAGGATAGAACACTTCTACTCTTTCTCTTTTTAACCATTAGACCATAAATTACCCATTATTAACCCCTTTCTTGGTTGCTTGAGGATCTTTGGATTCTTTAACCGTCGGTAAAACTATATGAAGGTGTGGTAGACTTGATTTTTTTTGTTAATATCTAGTTAAGTAGCTATATCATTCTGACAATTACTACACTTACTAACCTTTTCTTCTTCCTCTTCGCATGCATCTGTATCTCTAGTTTTCTACCTCTCTCTGTGGTGGTTTTATTGAGCTCATGCATGAGTGTTGGTATTAACCGGCGCATGTGGATTGTTAAAATATATATGTGTGCATGTTTCTTTTGTTTGAGTTTTTAAGGACCATTGACCTGCTTCATCGCTTGTGTGCTGTTCTGAGTGGTCTGTGAAGAGGATTGTAAGTGAGAGGTTGAAAATTAAGATAAACTAGGTGGTGTTTTTGTTAAAGGTAACTATTTTTTTTACATTTGTTTTTTTCCCATCCTGCTGATATTACCCTTTGTTAATGACTTGTTTTCACTTTTTCATATTACTGCTTGGAATGATGAATGCGCATGTACCCTCACCTCATCTTGCTTAAGCTGTCTTTTGTTAACATCATTGTCTGTTCTCATATTTCGGAAGCTGTTCTGAAGGAGGAAGTGTTACAGTTGATCGAGACGTAAGTTATTAGCAACTACAATTTATTTTTTTGTACGATTAGGCTTTTATTAAATATAAATACGCTTCATTGTGAAAACTACGTTTCTATTCTTTTCACCATTGTCATAATCAAGAACTCTCATCAATGATGATCTTATTGACAAACACACGATTACCCAAAATTTCCACCTCTTATAATATATATATATATATATATATATATATAGTATATATATATATATACTATTATATATATATATATAATATATATTAATATATATATATATACCGTAAATGGGGGAAACGTCACGGAGGGGAAAACCGGTCAGTTTAATAAATGTTAAATTTTAAAATAAAACAATTTTCAATTAGAGAAAGGTTTTTAAGTAGCAAATTGTTAGTTTTTAACCCATATATAAAAAATTTAAGTAAATAACTGTACACCTACTATTCAAAAAAATTTCCCAAAGTTTGGAAAAAAATTATTTTTTTTTTTTTTGCAAAAAATTCTAAACCGTGAATCTCGTTAGGAATTAAGATATCAGAATGATACTCCTATATGCGAAGTCTACTTTACCTGAACCATGTTAAGAGTTGGAAGTATTTGGTCATTATTTTTAAATTAATTAAAGTTTTTTTCAAGTTTTCGAGGGAAACCGGATCGGGCTCGAAACGTCAGTATTAAGCCTTTAAAAAAATGTCCATTTTTTTTTAGTTTCATAATATTTTGTCTTTCTAATTTTATGTATGGTAGACTATAAGACATTTGTAATGTTTTCTATACCTTTCTTTCTTCTATCTAGTGTAAGGATAAAAAAAGTTCACGTGAAATATGCGTAAAAAATCACTCTTAATAAAAAAAAAAAAAAAAAAAAAAAAGGCTACTTTCTTAATACGGGCAAAATAATATTATTTAAAATTATTAAATTAATTGTCATAATTTAAATTATCATATTGTGAAAAAAATTTTTCTGGCAAAACAGTTCCGTGAAATGTGCGCTACATAGGCGTGTCTGTAATATAAGTGCCAATTTTGTTAAAAGTTTGAAAATATATTTTATTATTATTAGAATTATTAAAAATTATTGTCATTCATTCATTGTTTTTCAATGCTTATTTAGCATAAAAAAAAGAAAAAAAAATTCAAAATTTTGTTAAAAAATCAACGTTTGCAAAATCTTAAAAAAAAATAACTTAGACTTGTGTTTTCTATCCAAATTAATTCTATAATATTATTAGGACTCGATTTAACATTTAAATTAGTGAAATTATAATTAGTTTGGACAAGCACAGACAATAATATTTAATGACCGGCTTTTCGACGCTACTGACCGGCATCTCCGCATTCAAATCTCTGAAAATGAATTTTTTCAAAAAAATTTGTAAAAATATAATTAATTTCGAGATCTTTATTATTTTCATTATTCTAAAACAATTAAGGGAAACTCTAAATGCTGATGAAAAAACTATTAAGTAAAGATGTAACCTAAAATTTCGATTTTTCATGATTCATTTAAAAAAAAAACGGCGCATTTTTGACAGTTTCCCCCTTTACCGGTAATATATAATATATATATTATGGATGGGCCGCCGGATAGTGAATTAGCCAGATAGCCGGATAACCGGATATCCGGCAGTCTGTTATATGTATCGGATAGTGAATATAGACCGGATACCGGATATCCGGCAGTCGGTTATATAGCGTCAGCGGCGGTGTGACTAAATAAAAAAAATTTTTTTTTTTTTGCTTATCGCGCCTTTGTACTTTTGGTTTCATTTTGGTATCTTTAATACTGGAGAGTTTGTATAATGTTTAAATAAATATAAATAAATTAGTTATAAAATGTCTTAAATAGAATTTCAGCATTTGAAAAAATCTTGCGATTTTTTTTACTTGTTTAAATGAAAAGTTTATGGACAGATTTTAATCTATATATTTTTTCAGTGTATACAGTTGGGTATGTTAGCTTAAACTGGCAAACTAAATTTGTGTTCCAAACAGTGCATAGTGCATCGCATCATGGGGCCTAACTTGGCCCGATTCACCCCCCCCCCCCCTCATAAAATTGATGATGGGTCGAATTGCGGCCACCATGTTATTCTTATTTTATGTTGCCTATTATTATTGACATTTATTACATATAGCTAATTTAATAGAAAAAAAGATTGCTTATATAATCCTTAAACATTAAATAAAATATGAAATTTATATGAAATATATTCAAAAAAGTGTCAAATTTGTCCCACGAATGGGTGAATTGGGCACCACAATTTTTATCTTAATTTACTTATTTATCATTATATGGAATTTTTATACTTATTAACTAATTAATATAGATAAACATTTATATTAAGAAAAAATTTAAAATAAAAATTTGAATTTATACAAAAAAAAAAAGGGAGGTGGGGGGGGGGGGAATTTTAAAAAAAAAACAAGATGGCCCAATTCACCCAACAAGGTGGTTCGATTCACCCCTTCAAACTGAGTCTAATGAGTCTTATTTAAACTTTAATAAAACTATGATTATTAGGATTACATTTATTATTTTTTTGTGTGCTTGACCTAACTATAGCGGCCTTGATTTTCAGAAAAAAAATATCAAAAGTGTATTAGGGAAAAGTGGGGAGACGAAGTTATACATAAAGTGGTCCACGTCACGGCCCGACGCTATTACCGGATTATGATATATATATATATATATATATATTAATAGATATATATATATATATATATATACTATATATATATTATATATATTATATATATATATATATAATATATATATATATATATATATATATATATATATATATATATATATGGCCAGTCTCCAGATTAGGTGCCCCCTGTATTTAAAAAAAAAAACACTTATATCTACATAAAAACTTTATATATTTTTGAATTTCAGCGTACATTGTAATGCAAGAACTAAAAAAAAAAATTAATTATTATAATTCTAATGAATACTCCAAAAAATATTATATCGCACAGTCTCCAAACTTTATTTAAACATGATACCCAGAAAAAATAAACGTTTTCTCTATATCTTTTTCAATACTTTAGGAGAAACTAAAAATAATGGCAAAAATTAAACAATAAAAAATTTTAAAGTTAAATTAAAATTGAAAAGTGATTAAAATTGCATGATAGTTTAGTTTAGGTCACGGTCATCAAAAAAATTAATTTTCTCTAAAACATACTATCTTCATAGAGACACTCTGGACACCTTGTGCTGCATTGTGCGTATGTTTCGCCTTACATTGAAAAGAAAATGTTATTGGGGACTCATGACTTTGGAACGCGAAAATTTGAGGGAACGAGAGAATTATCGTCACGAACCCTATTTGTATTGTTATTCCTTTTTTTTATCTCACTTTTCATTGTATTTCTTCTTCATTTTCCTCCATTACAATGTGCGCTGATTTCAAATTGTATTCAGTTTTTACGTAGCTATTTCATAGTTTTTTTTTACATACATGGACATCTAATCTGGAGGCCTGATAATATATATTATATTATATAATATATATATATATATATATATATATATATATATATATCATATATATATTATATATATATTAGTATATATAATATATATACAGAGGTGGACGTTTCGCAATTTAAGTCCGCAATTCCGGAAAATTGCGGAATACCAAATAAATTGAGGAATTGCAATTGCGAATTTGAAAAATGTTGCGGAAATGCAGTTAGCGGAATGCCTATTTCATTCCGAGTTAGAGGACTACCAAAAAAAAAATGTGGAGTTTCAGTTGAATGCCAAAATTTATAGTCCACAAATTTTTACACGTGCCATCTTTGTACGTTGATAGCACCACACGAAAAAGTTGCTTTTTTTTTTTTTTCAAAGGATTCATGTTTTAAACAGGTTTCTTTTATTTCAGATGTAAAATTTATCAATATTATAAAGATATTGAGTGTACTATTAATCCAACCGATTCTCAATATCGATAATATTTAGTTCTCGCTTGTCCTAATAAATAATTATAAATCGATATTGACCATTTATTCGTAGCACCACTTTTTCTTAATAGCAGACGTATATTTATTTCCAACATTGCATTTGATCAAGTTTTGTGCCCTGACATATTGCTCTGATTTCTATATTTTATCACTGAAGGCGGGTAACATTGAGGAATATATTCGTGTTTTTTTTATTATAAATTCGAGAATGTGCGTATATATACTTGTAAATAATACATGCTTAAACACGTTTAAAATAAGCAGTGGTAATTTTACTTTTTAGTAATTACAATACTTAAACGCGAGAATAAAATTGTGGTGGTTAAAATTGCATTAACATGTGTCTTGCGGAGCTTAATTCCATTATAAATATTAATAATTTTTACCATATATTTTAATATCTTTATAATTTATTTAAATATTTTAATATTATTATATATTTACCATAATTTATGAAACATGTTCACCACCCAAAATTTCAGATAATTGTAATTGTACAGTCAACATAATGTATGAGTAAATAATATAACATGGTATCCAACATGCGAAATTCTAAACAATATATATATAATAATAATATAGTAATTATATATATATATTATATATATATTATATAATATATATATATATATTATATATATATATATATATATATATATAATATAATATATATAATTTTTCAAATTATTTGGAATATTTCCAAACGAGGAAGAACCTTACCTGGGATAGTAATTATCGGTTATTCGCCCGGATAACAGATAGTCAAAAACTTGCCGGATAGGCCGAGATACCGCGATAGTTCCGATATCCGGCCCATCCCTAATATATATAATATATTTATTATATAATATATATAACTATATTATATATATTATATATATATATATATATATATATATATATTGAGAAGGTTTCACCTTTTCCCTTTTTCTAATTTGCAGTTGTAGAATAGAAAGTTAATTACGTCGAATTTACCACTTAATAATTCAAGTGACTGCCACAAAGGGCAAAAGAACATTTCCATTAAGTGACTGCCCCAAAGGGGCAAAGGAACATTTCAATTATAATTATTCTTGAATTTGGAAGAGGTGTGACTTCCCATCTCTCCCAGACCCTTATCAAAGGTTAGTTTATTTGAGATCTTTGCATTGCAACTTTTGTAACACTTCAGCATTTTTCTATAAATTTCTATAAATTCACTCGCTTTTGCATTTTTGTGCACTAACCATGCTTCTTTTTTTTACTGCCTGCATGAGCATGGATATGTATATGTATATATACAAATGGATGCAAATGTCACAGTCTGGAAATGATAATTTATCATTTTTTAGGGAACGAGTGTAGGAGCCCTTACATTCAACTGGTAAATGAACTGATGCAGGAGCCCTTGCATCTACATTGAATACCTTCAAACAGCCATTCAAATATCATTCTTCATCGCCTGACAACTCTTGTTGTGTTACCAGTCCAAGGTGGGAAGTCTTCTACCTTAGTGCTCTAAAGTTAATCCAACAATAAAAGTTAATAAAAAAAATGATAACAACAAAAAGGTGATTATTTAAATTATTAAAAGACATAAACCACCACTAAATATTTTAAACTTAATTTCTTGGATCAGTATAGCCCAATCACCAAAAAGTGACAATTAAAGAACTTGTCTGTTCTATAGATTGAGAAATATAATATAATAATAATATATAATATAATCTTTGTAATCTTAAGTTAGATTTAGGTTAAATTAATTAATAGTGTGTTTGAATAAAATAAAGCTGGGAAAAAGGCGTGTGTGATTGAATGAATGTGAGAGTGATAAGTTCTAATGTGTAAAGTATAAATTGTAAATACCATCCTTTTAAGAAAAACTACATTAAATTTGTTTAAAAATCCAATTTCACTCTTATTATTTTATCTTTTTAAGTTTTTGAGTGTCATTTCTGGTGTAAGTTCTTAAATCATATGAGTCTGTCTGTACCCAGGTACGTATTTCCTTTAGTTGTGTGAGCATTACTTGTTTTTATATGCTTCTCTTTCTTTAACTTAACCCCATCTAATCATTTTAGGCTTTCGAGCAGCGACGCAGGTCAGGTAGAAACTACCATTCTTCAAATTTAAAATTGGGGACGATTCCTTGGCCTACAAACAAGGTAGGCATCTTTATTTAATTTAAATTACTGATCTACGGTTTTTATTTCCACTGCCATTCTAATTTATAAATTTTCATTCTTTTGCTTCTACTTGTGTCTTTTCCCCCAATATAAATTGGTAGCAGAGCGTAGTTTAACTGCGTTCTGCTTGAAGCCAATTATTGGGTTTTCTTTGGGTACAGACTACTTTTCTTTTTATTATGTCGAAAGACGGCATGAATCAACTTTTAGCGGACCAGAAGGAGGTTTCTGTACCTACTTCTGAACAGCCCGCAAATCCACCTTCTAATACACCACCCCAGTCTACACCTAACACACCTCAATCGCAAGCTAATTTAGTGAATACAGTCAATATTGACAATGACACCCTGAAAGCGTTAATTGCGCAAATGCAGACAGTTTTAAAGCTAATGGACAGATTTTATTGGCAAAACTTTGCCTGTACCCAAGACTCCTAAGCTGTTATACCACCTGGAAATATGAGGGATCTGAGGAGACTCTTCCCAGTTCTACTCTCGCTTTTGAAGATATTGTAAGAAAGGAAATATCCAGGATCCTCTGATGGAATGGTTCCTTTGTTGGGAACTCATCTGGAGGGTACCACCTATGAGGTTTATAGAGTTATTTCAAGGAATACAACTGATTATAGTGACATGAAAATTCAACTGTTACAATGGTTCAAGGAGGAATTGACTAAAGAAGAGAAATTGGAAACTGATAAATTTTCGGATGCAAAGTTGAAAGATGGAGAAAGTATTCCTGTGTTTGCAATACGTCTGATTGGCTTGGCACAACGTGCATTTCCAGGATCAGATGTGAGGAAAATGCCATTGGTTAGGAGAAAATTTCTCAGTAGTCTGCCAGTAAAAGTGCAACAGCAAGTTGAGACTACTTTTAGTACCATTGAAAATACTTTGGGTATACAGATCCCATGGGAGCGCCTTGTAGCGATAGTAGACACTAATTATGATCCCCCTAAGAAAGCAGAAGGTAAAAGTGTCCCTGACATAGTGGATTTGACTGATGAGGCAATGATCGGTGCTGTATCTGCAGTACCCCAATCTATTTCATGTTGTTGTCATTTACAAAAGCCCTCATCAGCATCAGACAATCAAAAGCAGAGGGAAGTAAATACACAGGAGAGTTCTTCTCATCAGTGTCCAAAATCTAGTCCACAGAGAAGTTTTCAATCAAGGACCTTTATATCAAATTTTGATAAAAATAGAGGGTCCAACAATGGACAAAGTGCAAATGTAAGCTGTCGTTTTTGCAAGAAAAAGGGGCACCTCATGAGTCAATGTCGAGCAAGACCATTTTGTCAACATTGTGGTAAAAGGGGACATGTTTTTAATGATTGTTATGAGGCCCAAGGAAAGTGTCTTCGTTGTAAAGAAATTGGACATTTAGTCTCAAACTGTCCTGAGAAAAATGGGACCCAGTTGAGTTGTCCTTATTGTAAGAGTAATCATCTAGGAAAGGACTGCCCTTTGAAACCGGGAAACTAGCTGGCTCTGTTGTGGAAGACCTCACAACAGAGCCCCAAGAAATTAGGGAATGCCAACATCATATTGAGGATGGAAAATTTTCTGGAGAGTCACAGGAAGTTTTGCCAGAACCTTGTGAGACTAATTCTCGACCACTAAACGTTCCTGGAAGGAAAATCTCTATTCCAAAAATTAGATCACTCGTTAATGGTGAAGAAAAAGCACCTAATCAGATTCCACCTCAAGAAGATGACCAAAATATTATTGCACTCAGGTTATTGAGGCCTGCAGAAGATACATTGATTATAAAAGTTTGTGTAATTGATCAACCTAATTTAGGAAATCTTACAGCATTTGTAGATACAGGTGCAGGTGTTAGCCTGTTGGCTGCAAGACGGTACCATCAATTAGAAAAAAGAAAGTACATTCTAACAGAAACTATATATAAAGGGATAGAAGGTATAGGGAGAGTGCGTTTTCCTGTATTGGGAGAAGTGCAGATTGCTCTGACTTTATCACCAGATTATACCATGAAACCTGCAAAATTCGTTGTGATTCATGATGAAGTTACTGACTATGACATAGTGCTGGGATATGACATCTTGGAGAGTGAGCACTTGTTACCTGATCCTCGTGAAAAAGAGCTAGTAAGCAGAAATGGAAATTATGTTAAGTCAGTTGCAAGAGACATTAGAATTCTATCACCTGAAATATTCTCTTGCTTTTTGACAAAAGATATAAAGATACCTCCCAAATCATGTTCTGTTGTGGAGATTGAAGTGGATAACTTGGAAACTGACCAAGGAACTATCATGTTTGTAAATCCAAAAGAAACCCTAGTCGTCCGAATGGACCCTGCAATTCTTCATGTCCAAAATAACCGTGCTGTGTTAATGATGGTGAATGAAAGTGACACAGTTAGAAAGATGAAAAAGGGCCAAATTATAGGTGAGGCAGAAGAATTGGAAAAAGATAATCCATCCATTCATATTGGTGGAATTGTCAGAAGTGGCCACCACTGATACAATTGGTTGGACACCTGGTGGACTGATTGATGAATTTCGTCTTAAAGAAGCCAATATTTCTCAAAGTGAGCAAAAACAAGTTTAAGAACTCTTACAGAAATATCCTACAGTCCTCAGTACTGGCGATTCTGATGTGGGGTGTACTTCTGTCATTAAACACAAAATAGAAACCACTACCGAAGCCCCAGTACAGGTACCTGTTAGACGACTCCAAGGACCTGTGTTGGCAGAGATTGAAGAAAATTGTCAAAAATTGGAAGCTGAAGGCATAATACGAAAAAGTCATTCACCATATTCTGCCCCTGTGGTACCAATCAGAAAAGGAGATGGAACTATTCGCTTATGTATCGATTATATATACGGTATATATCACAACTGGCTGGTAGCTTTCCTATTCCCAATTTAATCGATATGTTGTTTAGTTTGCAGGGAATGACCTATTTTTCAACAATCGATTTAGTTAAAGGCTACTATTCAGGTGAGAAATGGATGAGAACAGCAAGACGAAAACGCTTGTACCGTTCCCTTATCCCATTGGGAATTTTTAAGAATGCCCTTTGGAGTGAAGAACGGACCCGCAACTTTCCAGCGAGGAATGCGGTTGGCTTTATCTCACATCCCATGGACCGAGGTGATGGTCTACCTTGATGATGTTCTCATCATGAGCAAAACTTTTGCACAGCACTTGATCTCCTTGGAAAAGGTTTTAAAGGCATTCCAAAGTACTGGTTTCAAAGTTAAGCCAAGCAAAACGTATTTACTGCAAAAGGAAGTTCAGTACCTAGGGCATAGAGTGTCGGAAAAGGGAATGATGCCTCTTGCGAAAAATTTACAAGGGATTCAAGATTTTCCAGCCCCTACAACAATTAGAAAACTCCGTCAGTTTCTGGGTATGATGAATTTTTATCGACCGGCACAATACCCAGATGTTTCTGAAATAGCCTAAACCTATATTTGACCTCTGGGGAAAGAACGACCATTTACTCTGGGAACAAGCGCATGTCAAAAGGGCTTTTGCGAAGAACTAAAGCGCAGCACTTGATCGAAGCTCAAATTTGACCTATCCTGCATCATCAGAAAATCTAAGCCCCTCTTATATATGTAGATGCTTCCGATATAGGAGTAGGAGCCTGTTTAGCCCAACAAAAAGATGGTGATGAAAAACCCATCGCTTTTATCTCTACAACTTTTTCTCGGGCCGAACGGAATTATAGCACAACAGAGAAAGAAGTTGCTGCAATAAGATGGGCAGTAAAGTCCTTAAAACCATTTCTGTATGGAATTAAAGTACATATTCATACAGATCATAAACCCCTCTTGTATCTGAATAACATGCCCTTAGTAAATCAAAGGGTTGCCCGAACGTTAGAAGAATTGAACGACATCGAATATGAACTTCATTATATCCCTGGTAAGCAAAATATTATAGCTGATGCCCTTTCTCGATCTCAAGAGGGCCAGTTAACAGAATCTTTAGAAAGAATTCAAAAAGTAGAGATACCACCCGGATTTACAGAAGTTAAAATGCCAGGAGGTGGCGATTCTCTTTTCCAATGTTTAGCAGTATGGATGAATGGTTCACAAGATAATCACCAACAAATTCGGGAACTTGTAATACAAGAGTTAATAGAACATAGAGGAAAATATGGATTGCCTTGTGGGAAAAATAATAGAAGCATTTTAAAACAATTACAACTTCAAAAGTACTCAGGCCAATTACCAATGACACAAGCTATTGAAGCATTTGCTTCTTTGTATAAGACAAAAATTTTAGTGTATTATGGAAAAGGTGAACCACTCCGCTATGGCTCCTCTGAGGCTGAAAAAGAATGTTTCTTGTTGTGCCTGGGAGGTTTTCATTATAACCTATTAGTGAGAACGGGACCAAATCCAGAAAAGATAGTAGATGTTAAAGAAGTTCGAGAAATAAATGAAGTAAACAATTTTGTGGAATATGATGAATGAAAGTCTGGAGGAAATTAAAGAATTAGAGCCGACACCCCAGGTTGATACTGGTGGGGAGGTTGGTGTCATGATAAAGTTTTTCCATCTTAGTGTATGTGAAATTGACAATAATCATCTAGAGGAGTTTGACTTCAACAGTGATGAAGTACGACTATCAAAAGCAAGATCCCTTGATTCGATCCTTGTATCGTGCTGTTAAATTTAATTGACAATTTCTAAGAGAGCTGAAACCGTTAAATAGATTGAAGAGATATTTATTCTGGAAGGAGTTTTGTATAAATATAACAAAAAGTACAAACCTACATATATTTTGCCTTTTGAAATAATTACTGATGTGGCTATTTTAGCTCATGCAAATTTTGCACACATTGGAAGAAATAAATTAATTGAACTCATAACCTGTTATGCTTGGCATCCAAAAATTTATAAGATTTGTTATGATATTGCTGTATCCTGTTACAAATGCCAGAGTTCAAAAGGGTCAAATATAATACACGTACCTCCCACTTTGAAAATTGATACCAGTTGCCCATTCGAGTTGGTAGCTGTAGATTTACTCCAATTTCCTTTATCTTCTTTAGGTAATAAATATGCATTTATAATGGTTGATCATTTCTCAAAATGGACCATAGCAGTGCCAATTAAAAATAAACAATCAAAGACCATAGCTAATGCATTTCAACGACATATGCTTCCTGTTCTCCCGAAAATACCTCAACGGTTATTATCAGACAATGGAAGAGAATTCATTGGTCCTGAATTTGAGACTGTGATGCAAGAAAATAACATCAAGCATATTCTTACGACTCCCTATTCTCCCTCATCTAATGGTGCGGTGGAGAATAAATTGTAAACATTAGCCAGTTACCTCAGCGATGTCCCTAGAATAGGATCCCGCAAAATGGGATATAGAACTATCTAATGTGGTTTTAATATATAACCATACGCAACATGCTCAAACTCAATTAACCCCATGTGAAAATATACTGAAAAGGGCACATGAGACCCATGTGGGATTGCAGTGTCCCCGAAATCGGCAAACATGGAAGAGAGGACATGACAATTATAAATCGTATGAACTTCATCAGATGGTTGGGTTAAAAATTCATCACCCTGGGGACTTGGTGAATAATAAATTTAAGCCTCGATATGCCAGCCCATTTGAAATTATAAAAATCAATCCCAATCAAGTAACTTATATCCTTTCATCCCCCTTGGAAGATCGTCAATATAGGGTACACCATCGTCAATTACGAAAATGGCAATTGCCACCTGAATATCTTAAAAATAATAAATTATTCCAACAAAAAGGAATGGATAAACCCCAAACCTGGGATGTACCTGAGGCAACACTGGTTGCAGAGAAGGAATTACCCATGATAATACTGACTGAGAATGAAGAACCTCAAAGACAGTATGAAACAGAGAAATCCGATGAGGAAGAGGAAGATGATGACGACTTCTTTGAGGGTTTCCATCTTACAGAGGAAGATAAACTCAAAACTTTACAACAAATTGAATTATTGAAAACTATTCAAGAAAATGTTATAAATGACATCCGGATTGTCCGGTACTTTTGGAAACTTTCCAGACAAACCAAGCAAGTTCAGTAACAGAGAAAGCAGAAAGTAGTCTTCGAGAGAGTGAGGAGGAAAATGCTTTTCATTCTTCAGCTGAAGAAAGTATCCTGGTTCAGCCTCAGGGAACACTCTCTGAATTTTTGCATGAACATTTGATTCGAAGTCGAACTGCTTTGAGATTACGTGCTCAGCCATTCCTAGAAAGTCAATCATCACCTGGAGAGAATTCTGAAAGCTTGGACAGCTCTGTGGAGGCTATTAGGAGAAGACTTACATTGTCTTCCACAACTACAGTGGGATCTCCAGGCTCTCCAGAGAATGCGCAATCTAGTAGAGAAACAGAAATAGAAAGAATTCCAGAATCTGATTTTTCTGGTTTTTCAGTGGATGATGCAAATGATGTGGAACCTATTCCTGATAAGCCAATGACTCGATCACGTGGGAAATGTTTAGAGCTTCCCAATGTACAACAATATATACTGGAAAGAAAACAAAAGAAAAATTTAAACTGAACATATATAAATATCAACATTTAAACACTTAAGAAGATAATTAAAATTGAGTACTTATCCCATAAGTTTTTGAAGAAATATAAATAAATATAATGTCTTCATTCATAATGAGGTTATTTGAGGAAGTTCCTCTGAATGGTTTAAAAATTTAGATCCAGAAGAGAAATACAATTTGGAAAAAAAACAACTGTAACTGCTATTCCGTTGTTTGGCAACAACGGGTGGGGAGGAATGAGAAGGTTTCACCTTTTCCCTTTTTCTAATTTGCAGTTGTAGAATAGAAAGTTAATTACGTCGAATTTACAACTTAATAATTCAAGTGACTGCCACAAAGGGCAAAAGAACATTTCCATTAAGTGACTGCCCCAAAGGGGCAAAGGAACATTTCAATTATAATTATTCTTGAATTTGGAAGAGGTGTGACTTCCCATCTCTCCCAGACCCTTATTAAAGGTTAGTTTATTTGAGATCTTTGCATTGCAACTTTTGTAACACTTCAGCATTTTTCTATAAATTTCTATAAATTCACTCGCTTTTGCATTTTTGTGCACTAACCATGCTTCTTTTTTTTACTGCCTGCATGAGCATGGATATGTATATATATGTATATATACATATGGATGCAAATGTCACAGTCTGGAAATGATAATTTATCATTTTTTAGGGAACGAGTGTAGGAGCCCTTACATTCAACTGGTAAATGAACTGATGCAGGAGCCCTTGCATCTACATTGAATACCTTCAAACAGCCATTCAAATATCATTCTTCATCGCCTGACAACTCTTGTTGTGTTACCAGTCCAAGGTGGGAAGTCTTCTACCTTAGTGCTCTATAGTTAACCAAACAATAAAAGTTAATAAAAAATGATAATAACAAAAAGGTGATTATTTAAATTATTAAAAGACATAAACCACCACTAAATATTTTAAACTTAATTTCTTGGATCAGGCAAAGGCCCAATCACCAAAAAGTGACAATTAAAGAACTTGTCTGTTCTATAGATTGAGAAATATAATATAATAATAATATATAAAATAATCTTTGTAATCTTAAGTTAGATTTAGGTTAAATTAATTAATAGTGTGTTTGAATAAAATAAAGCTGGAAAAAAGGCGTGTGTGATTGAATGAATGTGAGAGTGATAAGTTCTAATGTGTAAAGTATAAATTGTAAATACCATCCTTTTAAGAAAAACTACATTAAATTTGTTTAAAAATCCAATTTCACTCTTATTATTTTATCTTTTTAAGTTTTTGAGTGTCATTTCGGGTGTGAGTTCTTAAATCATATGAGTCTGTCTGTACCCAGGTACGTATTTCCTTTAGTTGTGTGAGCATTACTTGTTTTTATATGCTTCTCTTTCTTTAACTTAACCCCATCTAATCATTTTAGGCTTTCGAGCAGCGACGCAGGTCAGGTAGAAGCTACCATTCTTCAAATTTAAAATTGGGGACGATTCCTTGGCCTACAAACAAGGTAGGCATCTTTATTTAATTTAAATTACTGATCTACGGCTTTTATTTCCACTGCCATTCTAATTTATAAATTTTCATTCTTTTGCTTCTACTTGTGTCTTTTCCCCCAATATAAATTGGTAGCAGAGCGTAGTTTAACTGCGTTCTGCTTGAAGCCAATTATTGGGTTTTTCTTTGGGTACAGACCATTTTTCTTTTTATTATGTCGAAAGACGGCATGAATCAACTTTTAGCGGACCAGAAGTAGGATGGGTCTGGTTATAATAGGGTGGGCCTGGAACCTCGATTTTGGAAGTTCCGGTTCGCCGGAACTAGCTTGGTTCCGGCCGAACTTACCGGAACTTTCTACTTTTTCAAATGTCTTTCTAATAAAATTCAGTAATTGATTGTCATTTACTCTGTTATGATTATGCATAAAAAATAATATTGAAAATTGATATAAAGTCCTCGTAGAACGCGGGGGTTAAGTTCCTGACCCCCCGCGTTATAGGCGATATCGCGTATAACTTTAAACCCCTGAAAAATCATTAATTTTTAAATTTTACCTTTTTTAAATTGTGAATAAAATAGCAGCAGTATTTTATTTTTCCTTAATAATAATTGTATAAATTTGCAGATACAATGTTATTTACAGAAAAGTATATAAACATATTTTATTGACTGGTTAATTAGTAGGATATTTATACATTACAGTACAGTACTTCTACATATCTTAAAATGAGGTAAAAAGTTTTTATTTTTTAAATGAAAAATATACAATGTACCAAACCTTTAAAAAAAATTTGAGATAAAATTGTTTATATATTTTAATTTAAATAGCCTGAGAGGACTGTAATATAAAATTTCAAAGTCTAGCCAATTGAGCACAAAAATAGTTTCTTTCAACAATTGTAAAATGAAGTTTGAGGTGTAAGAGCATGAAGGGGCAGGTCCAGAATTTGGGTGTATTGGCTGCTTTTTGAGAAATACATAGTTATCGGTAATTGACGCTTTGCCTTTTTAGCCTCACCAATTTTTTTTTTTCTTTTTCATTTCATTATCTTAACATAGTATGTATGTATTTTTATTTTATTTTTGCAATTTTTAATTTAATTTTTATCTTTTTACATATGTATTACAGAATTTTCATTTTATTTTTTTTAAATTTTGTATTTTTTAATTTTTCTTTTATTTCTTTTGCCACCGCGTTTTAGTAAGATCGCGTTCTTTAAGACCGCGTTCTACGAGGGACGACTGTATGTGAAAAATATCATGATAAAAATGACCTTTCGTCTTTACTTTCGAAAACTTTAAATATGAAACTAATATTTTTCACACTCGACGTGGTAGCTCTAATACTCTAGAATGGGTTTGGGGATATTTTTGATGTTTTGAGATTTGGTTTATTTTTTAGACACAAATTGTTTTTAATTATTATTTTTGTTATAAAAAATAATAATCCAATTATTGTCTAATAATAATAAGATTGCTTAAATATTCTTATTAGTTTATTAAGTTATGTTAAATTATATAAATATATATATATATATATATATATATATATATATCATATATTATAATATATATATATAATATCAATATATATATACATATATAATATATGATATATATATATATATATAGTTTTTTTATATACTGTATTTAATATCTGAGTACTCTAATTTTATTATTTCTTTATTAAAAATACTTGAAACAACAATGATGAATTTACTTATTATGTTAGTATGAAATATACTTATCATTAATTAAGTATAGCTAGGATTAATTAGTAATTTAGAAAAAAAGTCGTCTAAAAAAAATACAAAAAAAAAAAAAATAATGCATTTTTTAATAAAAAAAAATACGTAACAAAAATCCAGTTGATTTAAATATTCGATCTTTTTTGTGCCAATCCTGCTCAGAATCTAGACCTGGGGATAAATTAAATTTTGACAGGGTATATTATTATTATTATTATTATATTATTTATTATTATTTATTATTTATATTATCTTATTCTTATTCTTATTATTATTATTATTATTATTATTATTATTATTATTATTATTATTATTATTAAAAAGAAATTAACTTTAAAGTAGAAACTACTACAAAACAAAAAATATTTACTAAACTGTTTAAGCAAAAAATTTTAAAATTCTTATAATAAGAAAATCCATAATTTTCTTACTTAGAATGAATTTATTTGAATTTTGAAATGTTGAGGTGTAGGAAAATAAGTTGCTCTCTCATGTTGTGCGAGATTAAACGTTCATCTCTTATCCTCAAAACACGCTTACCCGCTTCTGAAAAAGCTTTTTTAAACTTTGAAGACCCGTAGAACTTTAAATAAGTTGCGTTTCCAGAGCCGACTGCAGCCGCGGCGGGCACACAGTGCACATGCATCTTTCAGAGCCCTTTGCCGCACTTCTACGTCAGGTAAACGTCACAGTCAGGTGCCCGTTGTTAAATCCTCGTTTTCGGGAATTAATAAACGGGCACGGCGGGTGCCTCGGAAGAATACTTTGGTTTACAAACAAATGTTTTTACAAAACATGGGTCGAAAATGGCTTGCCAAAATTTTTTTAATATTTCAGTTAACTTTTATATAAGATACTAATATATCGTATCATTTCATAGAATAGATACATATAAGTTATTAGAGTCATGCGCGTAGGCAGGATTTCATTTAGGGGGGTGGCAAAGGATTTGAGTGATATATATATTATATATTATATTATATTATATATATATATATATATATATATATATATTATATATATATATATATATATATTATTTATATATATATATAATATTTATAATACGTTTGTAATTAGTAATTATACTTCATTATCTATCGATTGATGTATCTTTCAGTTTTTCCACTAATAAACCCGTAAAAACGTCGTCTGGCAAAAATATAAGGTTCATTTTTTATTTCGCCAAGATTAGGGGGGGACAAGTGCCCCCCCTGCCCCCCCCCTGTATACGCCCATGATAAGAGTATGTTTACAATTGCCAGCTGATCCGACGGGCTCGCTCGGCCATTTCCAGTACTAAATTTTCCTGTTCTCTGATTGGGTTAATGTAATTTTTCAATTCGAAGCGTTTCCGAGTCGATTTTGCACACGGGCTGCACTCGGGCTTCTGGAAACGCAGCTTATATATATTCCTTTTTTACTTAATAAATTTTTAATCCGCTTATCCAAATTTTGCTTGCAGAACTAAGAGCTCACAGTATGGATATGAAAAGATGCCAGATACTTCTAGAGAGACTCCCCTTGTTAATCAGACAAAGTTTTAAGTAGAAAATAGCTGCGTTTCCAGAAGCCGAGTGCAGCCCGTGTGCAAATCGGTGTTAACTTCGAATTTGAAAAAAAAAAAAAAACTAAAAATTACATTAACCAATCGGAGAACAGGAAAGTTTAGTACCTGTTAACGGCCGAGCGCGTGCCCGTCGGATCAGCTGGCAATTGTAAGCAATACTCTTATACTTATATGTATCTATTTTATGAAATGATACGATATATATTAGTATCCTTAATATAAAAGTTAACTAAAATATTAAAAATTTTGGCAAGCCATTTCCGACACCTGTTTTGTAAAAAGATTTGTTTGTGAAACCAAAGTATCTTCTGCTCAGCCCGCCCGTTTATTAATTCTCGAAATGGAGGATTTAACAACAAGGGGGCCTGACTGTGACGTTTACGTGACGTAGAAGTGCGCAAACAGGCTCTGGAAAACGATGCATGCTGTGCCCGCTGGGCTGCCAGTCTGGCTTCTGGAAAGCAGCTTATGTTAAAGTGTAGCTGAAGTCGAAAAGTTCCGGTTCGGGCCGGAACCAGGTTCCGGAAAGTTCCCGTTCCGGCCGGAACCAAAAATTCTGGTTCGGTACATCCTAATATATATATATGTATACCGTAAGACGGCGGCAATTCGTCATGTGGGCCAATTCAGGTCACGTGCCGGCAATCGGTCAGTGGCTTCAAAATAGCCTTACGATGTAAACTATATCTTTAAAGATGTAAAATAATTGTTATTTTTATGAAACCTTTAATTTAAGTCCAATTAATTTTGTGATTTTTTTTTCTTTTTCTGAGCACTATAAAATCGGGTAAATTTTAGGCTTATTGCTAAGAATCATACAGCGTCAAAATAATTGTACTACCATTATTGGTTACCCAGATATAGTACTTAAAATAGTTCATAACCTTAATGCAATCGTTGGAGTTTCATCAGGCCAAGAGATAAAATATGTTTTTATTATAAAAATTGTAACATGGGGCAATTGGTCCAGGGTTAAAAATTTGCGTGGGGCAATTCGGTTCACATTTGAAATCTTCATTAAATTAAATTTTTTAATACTTCTTTACCCAAAAAGTCCCAAATATAATGTTTAAAATAATTTTGACACTTTTACAGCAAGATAGGTAAGTAAAGTTTTTCAACTTAGGCCTAATTAACTTATACAAATTTTTTCAGCAAGATGGTTCACACACTTACGCAAAAGTAACACGGTGTCGTAGTAGGCACTACCCTGATATGGATGTTGCCAGACCCTTTAAGCAGTTTTTTTCGTTCTTGCATTGGTTCTTACGAAACGTAATATGCCTAAAACGCTCGAGTTTGCATTCGTTTTTGTCAAAGCGTTTGCGTTCGTTTTTGTCAAACATCGCAAAATCGTAAAAGAAACGCTCACCAAACGTAAAGAATTTCCTTAATTCTGTGTAATATAAAATAAAAAAGAATTGCAACCTTACAGATTAATAACTTTGCGTTTGTTTTGTCAAACAGCGCAAAATCCTAAAAAAATGCTCACCAAACATAAAGAATTTCCTTAATTCTGATGTAATATAGAATACAAAAGAATTAGGAAATGTCCTTACGTTTGGTGAGCATCTTTTTAACCGATTTTGCGTTTGACAAAACGAACGCAAACTCGAACATTTTTATTAGTTTTCAAAACCAAGTTTAAAATAATATGTAATACCATTTATTGTTAAAAGAGACTAAAACGCGCAGCTTGCGTTCATTTTGTCAAACAGCGTTTGCGTTCATTTTTGTCAAACATCGCAAAATCGTAAAAAACGCTCACCAAACGTAAAGAATTTCCTTAATTCTGTATAATACAGAATAAAAAAGAATAGCAACCTTACAGAATTAAGGAAATTCCTTACGTTAGGCGAGCCTTTTTTTTAAAGATTTTGCAGTTTGACAAAAACGAACGCAAACTCGAACATTTTATTACGTTTTCGAACCCAATTTCTTAAAATAATATTGTTTAATACCATTATGTTTAAAATGAAAACTACTTTATTATAATTTATAAAAGAAAACACTTTTAATTGAGGATTCTTAAGGATGTGAAAATAGTTGAAGTGGACCGAATTGCCCCCCCCCCAAAATCGTGGGGGCAATTCGGTCCACGTTACTTATCGGCTTCTAAACATTAATCCTATATTATATATACAAAATACAATTATACTAATTTTACTCCTAAAGGATAAAATTAACATATAAAAAAAAAATTTCAAAAAAAAATAAAATAAATAAAGTCTCCATAAACCTTAGCATTTTGAGTACCCTTGATTTTGGACCGAATTGCCCCGTCTTACGATATATATATATATATATATATATATAGTTACTATAATATATATTATATATATAGTATATATATATATATATATATATATATTGTTTCAAAAATGTTCGTTTCATTTTTGAATGCTAGTGAGTTTATTGTTATTAATTGCTTTATGATAAAAAATGATTAACTTATTTACCTTAATTTTCCTTGATGTTCTGGAGAATTTGAAGATTTCATTAAAGTTTTCTGTAGGAGGCCTCCTATAATAGCTAATTTGTTTATTAAAGTAAGAAGGCACCATTAATTGTAGTAAAATATTTATAATCTTTTTTCATGCGCACACAGGAAACTCGATGTTTTGAAATAGTTTATTTCAATGTTAAGGATTGTTTATCCTTTGTTTAACTTTTAATTTATTATTTACAATATTGTTATTTTATTAATGGACATCTTTTCCAATTTATAATGTTAATGGTCAAGACCGGCTTAATATTTTCTTATCTATTATAAACTTCACTTTTATTGTTAGAAGCTAATTATTTAAGAGTTAAGAAGACCGTTGTTACCGAGTCGATACTTATTGACGTACGGCGACTTACTGGTCTAAGATATACTGTTATACTGGTTAAGTAGTCAAACGACTCCTTATTGTTGAGTCACTACTCTTTACATACTGTGGCAATTCAAGTCAGCAGACACGTGACCCTCTATTCTTATTATTGAGTCAATAGTCACATTGACTGCACTCGAATTTATTATAATTTTAAACCATTTATTGACGGCTTATATGTAATTATTTATATTTTATTTTAAATGATGCTTTTAATATGCAATTTTTAATGGGTCAATTTTAAAGGAAAATTATGGAACATACTTCCGGGCAGAAGCATTGCTTCAGAATAAGAGCAATAATCTACTATATACTTCTGGATGCGTTGTTTTATGCTCTTGATAAATCTCATTTTAACTAACTTAATCCATTTTACATAAACTTAAATCTAACATATTTCTATCTTAAATATCATACCCCCAATACCAATCTGGCCATCACCAATCCTCTCTCTCTACAAATCAGCAGGGTTAGCTTTGCATAATTGTCTTTGGTTCAAAGCAGCTTTGTCGTTGAGTCGTAGGCTCATTAGTTTTATTGGATTTAGTTTTCTTATTTACACAGAAGGCCCAGGCTCATTACCTATTATCATTCTCGTTATTGCATTGTTGCAGCATTTGTTACATTTGGCAAACCCCCCAAATTGAGCTCAAGAGGGTATAGGTTGCATATAGCATGCAGCCCCACCTCACCAGTTACCAGTTTTTAATTTAACTGTGCGGATGTTATTGTCATAACCCACTATCACTTCTAACACTCTTCCTAACTTCCAAAATGGGCGTGATTTGTTTGAATCTTTAATTAGAACTACATCACCAACTTTGATTTTATCTACCCATCTCCCCTGAAACAATTGTCTTGATTGTTCCCTTAGGCTCAATAGATATTCTTCATGCCATTGTCTCCTAAAGTCCTCATATAGTTCATTTTGCTTAATGAGGGTTTGATCCAGTTTCTCTTTACTAGGAGATTCACCCATTACATATTCAAATGAATCATAATTACTTTTAAATATTAAGTTAGTATTATACATTACTTTAAGAAAACAATTTGGTGTTATTGCCTCCAATTCAGACAAACTAGATCTATATGTGAGTGGCCGAGAATTTATTGAATTTTCTATATCAGAAAGAGTTGTCAAAAGTTCAAAATAAGTTACTTTGGTTTTACCAACTGCTTTATATAAACACTGCTTCATCACTTTTATCAAACGCTCCCAATGGCTGCCTTGCCATGGTGAAAAAAGATTTATTTTAACATGTTTTATTTGATTTTTAGAAAATTCTTCCTTAAACTCATCAGAATTAAAAGATTCAGAAATTATTTTACCTCCCTTTGCAAAATACAAAGCGTTGTCACTATAGACATAAGATGGTATACAAAATGTATTGCAAAAACGCTTAAATGCTAATAAAAAGTCTGCTGTATTCATTGATGGCACCAACTCAAAATGTACTGCTCTTATGTTGAGACATGTAAAGATAAGAACATACATTTTCTCTAATTGAGAAGTATTATTACTTTTGACAAACACATGAGATGTAAAATCTATGCCTGTATGTTGGTAAGGCTGAATTAAGTTCATGTGTGTTCTGGGCATGTCTGTAAAGCGTGGATACCTATAAGCGAGAGCATTATATTTTTTACATGTTATGCAATCTAGAAGAATGGATTTTACAGCTGCACGACCTTTTGGTATCCATATACCTTGACCTCTAATGTAATTGAGTGTTGTCCCAATGCCCAGATGTTTTACTTGCTCATGAGCATATCTTATATACAAAGATGTGAAAGCATGATTTTTTCCCATTAACAGAGGATTAGCTTTTTCAAAATTTATACTTAAAGATTTATTTATTCTACCTTTACTTCTCAAAAAACCCTCATCATCAATAAACAGATTTAAATTCATTACTAAAAGAGGAATATCAACATCTTTTAAGGGAGTTACTTTTACTTTTTGTTTGAATTCTTTGAGAAAGTTAATTTCAACAGGAATTTGAGAAAGTTAATTTCAAAAGGAAAAGAATTTACTTGATTTACTTTAATCCAATATTTTATAGCTTCTTGATCAGGATCGACCTCACTTTTGATTTTACAGAGCCATTTAAAAAGCCATGATGTTATTCTCAAAACCTTGCGGTAACAAGAGTATTTACTTAAATCTAAAATGCTTAAATTATTGTTATCTACAATATTTACATTAATCATGAGTTGTGGTAAAGACTCATGAGGAACACTTAACATGGGAAATTTTGGCCAGCTATCAAGATCATTAGATAGCCATACTGGACCATGATACCATAATGGAAGTACCTCTATATATTTCTTAAATGATAACCCTCTGGTTAAAAAATCCCCTGGGTTTTCACTAGTGTGTACATATTTATAATGTACATTTATTTTATATTTCTTAATGGTGGTATTAATAAGACCATCCAATTCATTTATTCTATTTTTAAGAAATTTACTTTTTACTTTTGTTTGTCTTGTGAGCAACCAACTCAATACTACTTGGGAGTCTACTGCTATATTTACAAATTCAAAATATATTTTATTATATGCTTCAAGAATGTTTGGCAAGCACTTCAAAGCCAAAATTACACCCATAAGCTCCAAAGATGGTATACTTAATTCTCTTGGCCTATTTGCAGGAGCAACCTTAGCTTTTGAAAATATATAAGAGCTTTTATTATCTTCACTTACTCCAAAACAAACAAATCCATATACACTGTCGGAGCTATCACAAAACAAATGAAGTCCATATTTAGTCCCTTCCAAAAGAGCCATTCTTGGAAAAGCTATTGTATGAAGTTGTTTACAATCATTACGGATCTTATACCATTCCTTTAAAATACTATCAGGCACTTGTTCATCCCAATTTATCTTCTGTTGCCATACTTGCCTCATTAATAACTTACCCCTTACTGTAATAGGAAGAGTAAAGTTAATGGGATCAAAGAGTTTAGAAATTTCAGATAATAATTGTCTTTTAGTAGAAATGCTCTCAAGATATTCAACCTCATTTATTGTAATACAATCAGTCTCTACATTAAAACTATACCCCAAGACCTTTTCACAACAACTAGAGTGCTCCACAAAACAATTATCTTGTTTAAACTTATCACGTAGAACACCCGAATTACTGTTCCAGGACCTCAGGATAAACCCACCTTCAGCCATCCTTTCTTTACACTGATGGTACAACTTTACTATCTCACTCTCATTCTGCATAGTTGTGAATATAAGATTATCAACATAAAAACCAGAAGAAAGTATTTCTGTACATTGATCTTTAGGATACTTTGAAGCATGATACTTCATTATATAGTGCAAAATAAAAGGAGATGATGTAAATCCAAATATCAATGTAAGATATCTGTATGCTACCAACTCATTATTTTCAAACCATAGGAAGGTAAATCTATTTTTGTCTACTTCCTCCTTTAATCTTATCATCAAAAAAGCCTGCTTGATGTCACTTATTATTACAGTACTATTTGTTCTAAACACCAATAGAAGTTTCAATAGAGAACTCATTAAATCATAACCGCTGTATGCAGCCTCATTCAGGGATGGAAAAGACTTGTTACTTTTTAGCGAACAATTAAATACAGGTCTTATTTTTGTAGTAACCTGCTCAGTTTGTCTAATTATTGGACGGTGTGGAATAAATTTATATTTACAAACATCATTTTGATCAGAAAAATCTATTTTGACTTTTTCAATGATATTATCTTTAATTTGATTTTCAAAAACATTATTATAATCATTAAGTAAATTATTATGAGTTAACTTATTAAAAACTTTATGAGCCAAGTTTACTGAAATATTAAAATTAGTTGGAACCAAGTCTATCTTATCATCGTACCAAGGCAATTTAACATAATAATGATTGTCTTTAAATATTATATTTTGGTTAAACAACTGAACTTGGCATTGGTCTACAGTGCTCAAAATTTCTTCATCAGATTTTATTCCCAGAGATTCAAGACAAAATAAATTCTCTAATCCATTATCTATATCTGAGTTCAAAATATTTTCTAAAGGATTAAAATAACTTTTGCAAGGCTCTAATACAAAATATACTTGCGTATTCAATCTATTATTATTTATAGGATTTATAGGAACAATGTCATTACTCATTGTTTCCGAAGCAGATTCAACATAAGTGACAAAATTAGCTACTTTCAATTTCCTTCTTATTTCTACTAAATTTAAAACCTGATTTCTACTCAGAAAATTGTAAATATTGCCAATAGGTATTAATTTGTTATAACCAACATTAATACATTTACCACTCATAAAAGGAATAGTTTCAAATGAAGGAAATGAGTCAATTAAATCAATTCCTATCAATACATCGATACCAACATGACTATCAATATGTTTACTTTCATAATTACTATCTGCTAATTTCAATCCAGCTCTATGCATATTATTTACAACATCAGAAATGCCTTCTATTCTATAATTAATATTTAAAAAATCATCAATGAGAAAGGGGATAAAAAATATCTTTTTAAACAATCTTACTCCAATTAAAGTCTGGTGAAACTGTTTTACTTTAGAGCCTATAAATGTTTTTACATCATATTCGACTACAGGAAGCTCATTTATATTTGTTATTAATCTCTCAGCTGCCTCCCTAGAAATGTACGACCTACACGAGGCAGTATCAATAAGACACCTAAAAGTTTTTTCATTGCCATCATGAACCATGTTTAATGTAACAGTGGGAGGAATATATGCATTTTCTATGCTCTGTTGAAAAGTAATACAATGATTACTTACCTTTGGAACCTCATCATTCCCTTTACTATTATTACACAAAGGATATATGTGAGATCTACTTCCACATTTACAAGCAAATCGCATTTTGTTTTCATTACCAAAACATTTACTTCGATGATGGTTACCCGCACATTGTTCACAAATACCAAGTTCTTTAATACGATTTATTTTCTTATCAAAGTTATCATACACAGGGCAAAAACCTATTGAGTGGGGTCCTGTACATAGTTTACACCTCTTATTAATCTCTTTACCTTTTTCTGATGTTACATTTTTAGTCTGGAAATTTTGTAATGAAGGTGTTTCTACAGATTTATTAACCAATACTTGTTTAGGATTTTCCCTTTGAGGTGTACTTTTACTTTTGAATTTATTTACTACAACCTTTTCAGTTGATGAACTAGTACTAATCAAAGTTTTTATAATGTCCTGATAATTGTCGAGGACATCATTAATATCAGGGTAATTATTATTAACTTTCCTCACTAAATCTTTTAAAAATACTTTAGGAAGTTTTTTAACTATAATATGCGACAATAGCTTACAACCAGAACTCTTTCTTATAGTAAAGTCCAAATCATTATTCTTTAATTCAAATATAATGGCTCTGATCTTATTTAAAGCCTTTTTTAATGAAATAAAATTTTTATCATATTTATTTTCTATAATTATTTCCATTATAGAACCAAACAGGTCATCAACAACTGCATCTATATCCATATATTCCTTTTTAAGCAATTCTATGGCTATTTGAAAATTCTCAGGCACTATTGTTAAATGAGAAACAATACTTAGAGGGTATTCTCTAAGAAAGCTGATAAGATACATAAGCTTAACAGAATCACTAAGCTTAGCATTATTTCCAACAAGATTCATAAATTGATTGTAAAAAGCATTAAAGCTTACCTTCTCCACATTACCATCAAAATTAACACAAGTCATAACTGGTAATTTCATATTTGTTTTATTATAATCAGAGTTATTCAAAGCCTCCAAAAAGCTATCCATTGCATTAGGCTTTTCTTCTTTCTTTAATAGCTCCTCATTAGTTAATTTATTTACAAACTCATTAAACTCATTTAATTTATATTCTAGTTCAAAAAAATATACTGTCTGATTTTCTACCTCAGAGTTAAAATCACTTTCCTCTTCAGAGTTATTTAAAATATCCAGCATTTCTTCATCTACTTTTCTTATTCTGCGCATAATGTCAGATATTTCTTTTAATTGAACTTTGCAAAAAGTAAGACTAAGTGACTCATTAATTTTTAATTCACTTAATTTATTTATTATGATTGTTACTTTAGCCTTAAAGCTAGCACGAAGTTTTTTAAGTTTATTAAAATTCTCCATTTTTGCAAAAATATGTTAATGTAAAATTTTTTCTTACAAAAACCTTTATTATTATTTATAATATACTAATTATTAATTACAAAAGCCCTACTATAAGCGTAGGCTTCTGAAAACAGTTTACAAAATTTTACTGAAAAGTAGCTCTAAGGTGTCCTA
>JABUQX010013536.1:65000-67609 GCA_015478945.1 Trachelipus rathkii
ATATATATATATATATTATATATATATATATATATATATATCTATATATATATATATATATATATATATATATATTTTTTATGTTGTCTTATGAAGTTCCTAATCCATACCTTTCTAAACATCCATAATCCATAGTACTTGCACTCGCCTAATGGATTCCACTTCAACCCAATATTTCGCATATTTTCAACTGCTGACTCAATGTCAACAATGGGATATGTGAATACTTTACACAACCCTGCTTCCTATAAATTAAGAACCTTATCATCATATGATATAATAGGTTTTGTTAAAAACTTCTTTAATTTACATTCCACCGACTTATAGTTCATTGATGTATGCTGAACCTTTTGTATTTGTAGTCCTTGGAATCTGGGAATAGCAAAAACAATAATTAATATTATAAGTTTTGAATACAAATTTTTCAATGCATAAAACAGTTTTTTTTGTCATACCACAACAGCGTAGGCGTATGATTTTATTATTATTATGAATGAATTAGTTTTAAATTAAATAATAATGAAATTTAGGAAAAAATAATTCCTTGGGGGGGGGGGGGGTTGATTCCTACTTTGATGCAAGAAAAAAATGCCGAATGTTTATTTTCGTCTGAAGAAATAATCGTCAACAAACTTAGTGTTATCATAATTGATTTTAATTTAGCATTATCATAATTTTTTTTTTATTTTAGGGTTCTTAAATTTAATTTTAATAGATTCAATATATCTCAAACCATACAATCGTTCGGGGGGAAAATGTAGTTTTATTTCTAATAAGAGAACAACCCTGACATTCAAAGCATTGTTAGGTATGTCACATTCAAAGCATTATTGTCCTTTGACTTTAATAGTAAAAAAAAAAAATTCATGTTTCTCTTGAATTCTCAATCTTTATAAGTTTCTTTTAAATTCTCATTCTTAATTTTTCCTATGATAAGTAAAGAAACTATTGCAACATTCAATAAAAAAAAATACCTTTACTGAGTCCTTTAAGATGTTAATGAGAGCAGCGCATACTTCTGGAAAGATGCGTGAGATAATTTGGGGTGAACATTTGAATAAATAGTGAAGGCTCATGAAACTCTCATTAGTTGCCAGAAACCTGAGTGTTATGGCTAGACGCTCCTTTGCAGGGATAGAAGTTCTCCACCTGGTATCCTTTTTTGCTATATAGGGTGAAATTTTCTGAAGCAGATATTCAAAATCCATTCTGCAAAAATTTTCAAAACACCCTGAAGGTTCCCTTTTCAAATCTGACAACAAAAATATGCCACTAAATCGGAAAGATAAATAAATAATAATAATCTAAATGAGACACTATGAATGCGAGTGTTAAATTTCCAAATATATATATATATATATATATATATATATATATATATATATATATATATATATATATATATATAATATATTATATATATATATAGTATATATATGATATATATATATATATATATTATATATTTGGAAATTTAACACGCATTTATAGTGTCTGCAACAGATGCAAGTTCCAAGTTGGATGATCAATAATCCCTCGCATACAAAATCTATAGTAGTTACTAACCTTAAGTCCTCCCAATGACCTTGATATTAATAGTAATGAAGATAATTGAAAATGTTGCATATCCGACTGAACCTCCAGGATGGATTTGATCGACTCATATATACATACTGTAAAAACAGGTATAGGTAAAAATTCTTCACCTGAACATGCTATACCAGCTGAGAAGATACTACTAAGTCTATTATTAAGGCTGGGCAGAGTTTCTTGTGTCTTTGTACCTATTTTGGATGCATTCTTAATCCGGATCCTATCCTCTTACCCCTTATGTATGAGTCTTTTCCATATTCAAAATATTGATTAAAACAAAATGTCTCTTCTAACTTCAATGGAAGACCTATAGTTTCAGACATCCCTTGTAATGCATTAAAAACATTGAATTGTACTAATAATGGATGTTCATCCTCTAGTAATGTGACCAAAATAAGGAAATTGTCCCCAGTTGCTAATATTTGAACTTTGTAGCCTAGGCTACAAAGTTCGAATGTTAGCAACTGGGGACAATTTCCTTATTTTGGTCACATTACTAGAGGATGAACATCCATTATTAGTACAATTCAATGGTTTTTAATGCAATTACAAAGGGAACCATGTCTGCGATATACATAATAGGTCTTCCATTAAAGTATATATTGCCAGATGAGACTTTTGTTCACTTCCACTCTAAATATTGCGGCACCACGCTCATATCATAAGGGTGCGTATAAGGTGTAATAGCAGTTGTAGCGTTGGATTGTGCTCACAGTGATATTGTGTTGTGAATGTAGAGGCATATCCAAAAATAGGTACCAAAGATCAATCTAAGAAACTCTGATAATACCCAGCCTTAATTAATAGATACTTATAGTATGTATATCTTCTCATAAGCTGGTATATTAGTTAATCATGGCATGATTGAAGAATTTATATACACTTTATTAATTACCTTATGTTTTAACTCCAGTTATATGTATATATCGAGTCGATCAAAATCCATCCTTGGAGGTTCAGTACTGAGTATATATGCAACATATTATTTCTAATTTATCTTCATTAATTCAAATGAC
>JABUQX010013537.1:5000-12500 GCA_015478945.1 Trachelipus rathkii
TATGTACTATTAAGGAGATTCATTATTATTTTTGAAGTTAATTATTAAAACAATAAGTCTTAGGCTAAAGTATAATTAGTTATAAACTTAAAAATAAAAAATTATATTTTTTTTATAGACCAATAGAATTCTTAATAAGTAAACTATATTTCATTTTTTAAAAGTGCGGAACAAAAGAGCGAAAACTTTTTTTGATCCGCACGTGAAAGTCCATAATTTCCTGACGATCGCACCTCCGTAGTCCGCACCTATTCGGGTAGTCTGCTCGGAAGCGGGCAGCTAGCGAATAGCGACTAGCGAATAGCGATAAAAGACGGAAGTGCCCAACTCTTGTGATATATATATATAATTATATAATATATATATTATAATATATGTGAGTATTATATATATATAAATATATATATATAATATATATTATTTATATATATATATATAATAATTAATTTCTTTAACTATTATAATTAGTTACTTATATATATATAATATATATATATTTCCACTGGTTTGTAGTAGGTTTTTATTATAAGCTCTTGATCGGCAATTTCTTTATTTAACGCAAAAGTAAAGGGATAAACCACCTAATACCGCGCCTGCGGATCAAGAGAAAAATAACAAAGTGTTAAAAAATAATTTATGACGTTGCAGAGAAAAATTCAATAATAAATTTAATCACTATTTCAAAAAATTATAAAACATCAAATTAATATGTCCGAAAAAAAAACATAAATTAAAACATTTCCCAAAAGAACTAAAAAAGTAGGTGAAATTTAAGAAATACGAAGAAATATAAAATGCATGCCAAGTTTTAAGACTATGCTAAAATGGTAAAAAAGGAAAAGGTGGTTGTTAAAAAAATGCGATAAAGTTAGCTCTATAATACCGTACAGCTTAGGAATGAAAAAAGAAACAAAGGGCAGCTGAAAAAAAAGTATACAATAAAATTATGTTCGCATCTACCGTGCATCTAAAATGTAAACTACGATGAAATATGCACAAATCTAAAGTATGTTCAATTACTGGTGGCTTTAAAATAAAAATTGCGATACTATAGGTTCTAATATACCATGCAGTTAATCTGGTCAGCCATGCAAAAAAAAAATACGATTAAGTATGTCCACTACTACTTTTAAATTTTATCCGAGATTTAAAACTTTAATGACCTCTTGTTAAATAACCAAAAAAAAACATTACATTAATTATGTTACGCGAAAGTTAAAAAAAGTTATAATGCAAGAGGGAAATTTGATTTTGCCTAACGTAAGATGCAAAAAAAATTAAAACAAATTTATGTTACGTGAAAGTTTAAAAAAATTATAATGCAAGCGGGAAATTTGGTTTTGCCGAACGTATGAAGCTTAAAAATTTAAAAAAATTTATGTTTACCGAAAGTTAAAAAAAAAAATTAGTACAGGCGCGAAGCGAAATGTACTTTTATAGAAATAGAATAGGTCACACGAATGCTTAAAAAAAAAAAAAAATTTATTACGCGAAAGTTTAAAAAAAATTTAAAATGCAAACAATGATGTAATTCTATCTTGAAACGAAATAAGGCAGACTTTAAATAAAGAAGAGTGAAAAAAAAACAAAGTATAAAATAATATAGTATAATATAAGAATATAATATAATAATATATATAAAATATTATAGTAAGTATATTATATATATAATAATTAATAAGATAGTATATATATATAGTAAAGTTGAAATACAAGAAGATTAATATATATTGTATATATAAATAGTATATTATATAATATATAGTATATAAATAGTATAAGTATATTATTTATATATAATATTAAAATATAATTATAATAAGTATAAAATAATATATAAATAGATAATAATAAATATAATATAATATATAATATACTTATATAAATATATATACTATATATATCTAACTATATATATATATACCTAAGTTACTATATATATTAAATAATTATATACATATACCTATATATATATACATATATATAACCTATATATATACTATATATATAATAACTACTATATATACCTATCATACTACTACCATACTAATAACTATAACGTACATACTATATCAACGTCACTATACCTACTATCATACCTACGATACCTACTATATATACATTTATCAAATTATTCACTATTTGATAATTCACCATAATATATATATACGCTATATATCATATATACCCTTAAATATATATCAATACGCTACTATAGTATATATATATATATCTCTACCTAACCAAGTCTATAGATAATATATATAAAGCATAAATATATATCATAAAAGCCGGGTAGGGTATAATATAAGGTAACTATATATAATAGATAGATCATTCAGCCGCGGGTAGTGAGGACTGAGAATACTCATATACGATACTATACACTATATGATAGCAAGTACTATATATAGCATACCCATCCTATATATACACTACTCATATACTTAACCAAGTATACTATATATATAGCTCCATAAGCCACTACCTATACTACTATAGCTATGATATCACAGCTAGTATATCTATAGATACCCTAGATAATAACGTATATATACCTATATAATACTAATACCACAAGTACATATATCTAAATAATACTACTATACTAGAAACTAAGCAGACTATACAGCGACCCAGTCCTAATACTAACCTACTACTAGAGTACCATCACGTATCTAATACGATGAGTATAACCTAAAAACGCTACCTCAGTACTACCTGACATATATAGATAAGTACATACTAATATACTATAACAATATATACTCCAGAGCAGGGGCAGCGGAGCGGAATAGTATACATATCATCCTCGACGCGCGCCAGAGCCTGCGCGCGCGCCGGCGGCGGCGCGCGTTCGGTATACTGGTATCGTATACTGATAAGCTATCGTACCTAGCAACTAGTAATACTAACGAATACCTAAGTATATATAGAGAAGGTCGGTAGTGATAGACTAAGGTATACTAAGGGTTATATACTATATATTACCATACTACTAATATATACATATATATCATATACATATAATATAAATATACTACATACCTTCATTATACTATATAACTAATATATAGTACTATCATATACTATACGTATTAATCTATCACTATTACTATAATATATTATCATACATACTAGAATATATACTATATTCCATACCTATAGCTACATCCTATACTACTAGTACTACTACTCTATATATATTTATACTACAATATAATCTAATCATACTATAACTATATATATATCATACATACCAAGAACTATACTCGTTATACTATACTATCGCTAAGAAAGCTATACCATCATCACTAGTATATTACTATAATATATTATACTCATATATATACCATATAGTATTATACACCTTATATATATTAAGCTGGATTCGAATTTTGGTGGGTGATAACCCCACAACACCATCGGTACACCAATTGCGTGCGCCTGTGCATTCCTGCTAGATGGCAACACAAATGATTTCTGCATTTACTCAATGCTCGTAGGGGCTCCCAACTTATCTTATGTTAACCAGAGAAATTGTGACACTGTATTTTTACTATATTGGAAGTACATGAAGATCCTTCCTTGCTGGAAGATGTTCAAAATACCGTTTCTAATACTAACTTGAGAGCCATTTCTGTCTCCATTTTCAGATCCAGGACTTTATCCGACGTCTGAGATTAAGTCCTGTGGCGCATTGCAGCAGGTTTTATAAAGCTATAGATTGCAAGCATCGTATCGATGGGCATGTGCAGCCACAACGGATATAAGAGACAGAGACATGCACGCAAAATCTTTCGCTTCACGTCCCACAACCACCTTGCTCGAAAATCAAAGGCGACCACTGGCTCCCTGAGGATGTTTTATAGAGCTATACCAAGTTCAATCCAAAGTGACCGATGCAACATCTCACCAATGTTCCTAGTAGCCCGCAAACGAGTTAAAGCGCACTTTAATATCAATATTAAGAGCGCCTTCCTCCAATGATAAATTTGCAAAGCTCGTTATTAAGTGAAACGTGACAGAGCACTAATACGCCTGAATCGTCAATTGGATTTTGAGAAAATATTCAAGAACCTTCAAAACAATCCTTCTCCTAAACATACATCACGATACACAAAAGCAAAATCACTCTTGCCTCGATCACTCTTCCGACAGAGCACTGCAGTGGTGCATATGTACTAGCCCCTTGAACGTATCAATGTACCTATGTCCCCATGCAAAAGCAAAATCCCCGTCAATTGGAACAATGGAACTTCTGAGCTGATCAAAACACACGTATCAAAGGCCCATGGCCTAATACGGAAAGGGACAATCAAAACACACAGAGACCAAACACCAAACCTTCAGAAAGGCAAAAAGGAACCGGTTCGACATTTGAACGTACACGAATGTCGACGACACACAAAGCATACGCACACAGAATGCTCTGTACAGATTCAAGCTTGACATTAATCCCAGGCAGTACGGCAGTGATGTGCCTAGCAAGCAATCCATTTGTCTACTAAATGAATCAGAAGCAAAGACAAGAACTCGTACCCTCAAACAATAGAGACACGGACCTCTCCTGCGTTCGGATGAAAGGACTTCACTAGACGCGAGGACAAACTCGTGAGCACAACTAAGATGCCATGTCTCATACGCTTAATGCTGCCCTCACAGGAAACCCGGAGAACTATACTCGTCACAAAAAAACGTTGTTGCATCAAGCCTTAGGATACAACACAAGAACATGCTGGAGAGACAACCGAAGTTCCAACTCAGAGGGCATTTGCCTGCAACACAGAGTGGTCTCGCAATTGGTCGTGCGATCCTGGCAAAACAAATAGACGTCAACACATTGCATCGATACTGGAGGTCGTGCGCTATGAATTAGCAGAAGGTAACATACTGCTCAGACAGCCCTCTCATTTCCTTGATGATGTTACATCATCACGTAGTCCATAATCAGGAGATCTCGGAGATGTATTTAATGAAATTCTGGTTATTATTTTGGAGATAGTAGTAGTAGTAGTGGTGGTAGAGGAGTCTGAATTGTTAATACATAGATATAAAAAAGGTTAAGCTGCATTATCATCATTAAGAATGCTTTTGACATAGTATTAGTACTTTTTATCATTTTTATAAGAAAAGAGTATTTTATCTAATTCAATATTATTTAGATTGTAAAATTATTTCGAATAATTTTTAAGAACTTTGTAATGATATTTGATATTGTAAAATTATTTTGAATAATTTTAAGAAATTTGTAATAATATTTATAGTAATTTACAAGTAAGTGCATTAAGAAGGAATGATATATAAGAGCGAGCATTATATATGTAAGAGTTCATTCTTTGTTCGCCGCTCTTCATATCTGGACTCCTTGACGTGTACTACATAAGTTTAGTGAGGATTAAAAGGTTAAGTGTAGCTATTCATATTTCATTTCTGCAAACCTTCCTGGTACAACTTTTGATTTACTGAAGGACTGCAAGAGGAAAGTAAGGAAGCCTCTATACAACGACTTGAGCAACTTGACGGGAATTCAGGAAGACAGAAGTTCGTCAGAAGAAATAAAGCCAGTAACGACCTGGGAAGTGTCACAACCCTAGATAACTACCTCAAAAGAGAGACCACACATCTACAGGTGGGCCACGAGGGTACAAGGGGCGAATTTATTGTGACATAAATTGGGGGCCTGTTCCGTGAATGATTAGTGATACACTAGAAATTTCAGAAGCGAAAACTTTGGCTGGACACTTTTTATGAATTCACCGTTCTGATTGGAAGTGTTGTATAGAACTTTGAAAACTTACATTAAAGGAATGGATAATAGCTCGTTGTATAAGTTATGTCAGGACTTAGGATTGAAGGGCAAAGAGGCCAGGGATTTTATAGCAGAAGAAAGAGCTGCTGAGGCCGCGAGGCGGAAAGAAGAACGAGAGGCTATTGAGAAGAGAGCCGAGAGAGAGGCCCTTGAAAAAGAAAAAGAACGAGAGGCTATTGAGAAGAGAGCCGAGAGAGAGGCCCTCGAAAGAGAGAAGGAACGCGAATACGAGCTCAAGAGACTGGAGCTTGCGAATCAGGCGAGGATAATTAATATTCTTTCTGAACTCGAAACTCTTATGCAGCGTTGCGAGGATCTAGAAATATTCGGAGAAGAAGCTGTAGAATGTGTTGAATATTTGCTGGATGTGCAATTACCTAAAGAAGTAAAGGAAAGGCTGTTAGAGAGAAACCTTCCGTGTTCCGAATCGGAAAAGGAACAACCAGAATGTAATGAAGTCGATTCAGATTTTGATGTCGATTCAGATTTTGAAAGTCCTTGGCGGCGTCATCAAAATCTGAATCGACATCAAAATCTGAATCGACTTCATTACATTCTGGTTGTTCCTTTTCCGATTCGGAACACGGAAGGTTTCTCTCTAACAGCCTTTCCTTTACTTCTTTAGGTAATTGCACGTCCAGCAAATATTCAACACATTCTACAGCTTCTTCTCCGAATATTTCTAGATCCTCGTAACGCTGCATAAGAGTTTCGAGTTCAGAAAGAATATTAATTATCCTCGCCTGATTCGCAAGCTCCAGTCTTTTGAGCTCGTATTCGCGTTCCTTCTCTTTTTCGAGGGCCTCTCTCTCAGCTCTCTTCTCAATAGCCTCTCGTTCTTTTTCTTTTTCAAGGGCCTCTCTCTCGGCTCTCTTCTCAATAGCCTCTCTCTTCTTTTCGCCTCGCGGCCTCAGCAGCTCTTTTTCTGCTATAAATCCCATGGCCTTTTCCTTCAATCCTAAATCCTGACATAATTATACATACGAGCTATTATCATCCTTTATGTAAGTTTCAAAAGTTCTATACAACACTTCCAATCAAAACGGTGAATTCATAAAAAGTGTCCAGCCAAAGTTTTCGCTTCTGAAATTTCTAGTGTATCACTAATCATTCACGGAACAGGCCCCCAATTTATGTCACAATAAATTCGCCCCTTGTACCCTCGTGGCCCACCTGTAGATGTGTGGTCTCTCTTTTGAGGTAGTTATCTAGGGTCGTGACACTTCCCAGGTCGTTACTGGCTTTATTTCTTCTGACGAACTTCTGTCTTCCCGAACTCCCGTCAAGTTGCTCGAGTCGTTGTATAGAGGCTTCCTTACTTTCCTCTTGCAGTCCTTCAGTAAATCCAAAGTTGTACCAGGAAGGTTTGCAGAAATGAAATATGAATAGCTACACTTAACCTTTTAATCCTCACTAAACTTATGTAGTACACGTCAAGGAGTCCAGATATGAAGAGCGGCGAACAAAGAATGAACTCTTACATATATAATGCTCGCTCTTATATATCATTCCTTCTTAATGCACTTACTTGTAAATTACTATAAATATTATTACAAATTTCTTAAAATTATTCGAACTAATTTTACAATCTAAATAGTATTGAATTAATGATAAAATACTCTTTTTCTTATAAAAATGATAAAAAATACTAAACTAATTAAGAAATGCAGATCCTCACTAATAATATG
>JABUQX010013538.1:5000-12500 GCA_015478945.1 Trachelipus rathkii
GTCAAGTGTAGGGTTCATCCCCTGGCCAAGGTGGGCCACAACCATACCCCCTTACAACACCCCGCCATTCTCTCCTATCATGCACCTTTCTTCTCGCCTCTGCCAAACTCGCATTTCTCTCCTGCAAACATTCCTTTACTGACTCAATCCACTTTTTCTTCGGTCTCCCAGCCGGTCGGTTCCCAACACACTCACCACTATACATCCGCTTAACCAATCGACTATCATTCATCCTTTCCACATGACCAAACCATCTCAACATACTTTCATTTATTCTCTCGTTTACCCCTTTCTTCACACCACACAACTCTCTAATACGTTCATTCCTCATTTTATCAATTCTTCTCACACCTAGCACGCCCCTAAGATTGTCCATCTGAACATATTGAACTTTAGATCTATACCTCTTATTCCAGACCATAGTCTCACTACTATACATTAACACAGGTAACAACATACCCTCATGCAAGACTCTAGCGCACTCCACACTTAGTCCTAAAACACTACTAAATATCAGAGTTTGATTGAAAGTATTTTGGACAAATTGAATGATGATTTTAAAACATGGTGTAAAGATCAGAGTGATAGGTCGAATTACAGCAGCAAAGACACTGCCGGTGAACTTCTGTTATGTATGGGCGAAGTTTTGAAGGATAAGTTGAAAAAAAACATTGAAAAACATGTTTAGAGTAGTGGAGTATAAAAATCCTGTAGAAACGTTCTTGTCAATTGTTAAAATACCTAATGGAAAAGCAGAAACTATTGCAAATGCTATTCATAAGGAGCTGACTGATCTTGATTTAAATTATGACAACATTATTACTTTTGAATTTGATGGTGCTTCTAATATAGCTGGAAAAGTTGGAGGTGTAAGAAAAAGGCTTTCAGAAGAGGCAAACAAAGAAGTTCTCTATATACACTGTAAAACACATATATTGTCCCTGGCAGCAGCCTCCTGCAGGAATAAAAATCAGAAGGTCAAAAGTTTTTTTTATATTTTGAAAGACATTTACAAACTGTTTAGCAAGTCGCCAAAAAAAGAAAATATTTTGCATGATATTCAATCATTAATCAATGATCCAATCCTCAAGATTCCAGAATGCATTGAAGTGAGATGGTTATCTCATTATAAGATAGTGAATGCTGTCTTCAGGAGCTTAAAGTCAATTTTGATGGCTTGTGAAGCATATCTACAAAGAAGGGACAGACCTTGCATCACTTGCAGGGGGCATCTTGCTGGAAATCAGAAATGAAAGTTTCCTTGTCACCTGCTATGTAATGAATGAACTCCTTAGTGCACTCTCTCTTATCTTAGCAATGCTTTGCAAAAGAAGGACTTTAGTATGACCAAAGTCATCCCCCTAATTACTGGAACCAAATTGCACCTGCAAAATATTGCAAATCAGTGTGGAGACGTCAATAGTGACTTACAAAAAAACGTTCGGTGTGAAATAATGGAGGAGTTTGCATCTGAAGTGCGCCTGATTGCTGATGAAGATAAGAAAAATGCATTTAAAGGGATGAAAATATACTGCGATAGTGTAATCGAAGAAATTGAAGAAAGGTTCAACGACAAATCAATTGATATAATGATATTTTCTAGTCGCTTTGAGACGTTTCAGTCATTAACAAATTTACCGGATATTGAAGTTAGAAAATTTTGTGACAGATTTCCGATGTTTAATGCGGAAGGTGTACTAGCTGACCTGAAATCCTTCATTTTTTATATCAATTCCATGTTCGAAAGCGAAATATTTAAAGCAGATGAAAGCCCATTGTCGAAAATATTGGAAGCGGACGTGGGATATTGCGAGTTACAAAAGCTCTGTGAAATCTTTCTTGTCATTCCTGTAACGATAGCCTCGGTTAAAAGATCGTTCAGTACTATGAACCGAATACTAAGTAAGACAAGAAATAGAATGCTGCCAGAAACCTTAATGCATTGTATGATGATAAGCATCGAGGGGTCTGAGAATCCAACTGAGGATTTTCTAAAAAAAACAGTAGACTTGTATGCGACGAAGAAAACTCGTCGTATACGATTCCTTTAAACTTACTTCTTTAATACCCCTAACTTACTAAGTACTAACGTCGGGGATACGGCCTACGAAAGTGTTATATATATATATATATATATATATATATATATATATATATATATATATATATATATATATATATATATATATATATATATATATATATATATATAATTTATTTTTATAAATATCTATTTTTTTTTTTTATATATATATATATATATATATATATATATATATATATACCTATATATATATATATATATATATATATATATATATATATATATATACTGTATATATATATATATATATATATATATATATATATATATATATATATATATATATATATATATATATATATATATATATATATATATATATATATATATATATATATATATATATATATATATATATATATATATATATATTTTAATTATAATATTCTCTCATAATAATGTTTTCGTACCCTTATGTTATTTTATTTATCTAACTTCCCAATAAATTTCACAAATAGATTGCTATATTTTTGCAAGTAAAGATTTGGTTATATTTCGGATATTTACTATTTCAGTAAGACAGTATCTAATAAGATTAGCTGACAAGTGACAAGAATATCATTATCCTTTATTTTTATGTAAATTATGTTATACTTATGTGCCCCCCCGAATCTCTGTAAAGCCCCCCCGGAGAAAATTGTCTGAAAGAAACACTGATTACGCGTGGCCTCTTCAGGTGAGCTTTATAAACTTAAAAAGTCTTCTACGTTGATGAGAGAGGAACTGGAGCTGCTATTATGAAATCCGGGTGGTTGTCAGTTTTTTATTTTTTGCAGGATTTTTTTGTAGAATTTTGTGTTTGTCATGATTAAATTTTGTGCTTCATCTATATTTATTTCACCTGCTATTTTATTGTAATTAGAGCTGTTTTTTATGCAATATGATTCTATAATTTTTCTCTTTTTATTATCTGATGCGTACATGATGGGTTGCATATTCTCTATATTTATTTTATGATTGAGTTCTCTTCTATGGCTGGTCAAGGCTGAATTTTGGCTCAAAGGCCCTAAAAAAAGCAAAAGAAAAATATTATCACGCACGCAACCCTAGAGTTCAAGACAACATCACTTACCTCCCTGTCCCCTACCCACTTTCGAATAACTTAAAGCAAATAATACCAAAAAACATCACTACCACCCCTTCAAACACATTACCATTGAAAAAAGTTTTAAAACCCAATAAATTTAAAAATATCACCAACACACATTGCATCTATAAAATACCATGTCATAACTGCCCAAAAATTTATATTGGGGAAACCATAGATTTCAAAAGGCGCAAGAAACAACATAAAGAAGACCTGACGGACGACAGCCAAAATTCAGCCTTGACCAGCCATAGAAGAGAACTCAATCATAAAATAAATATAGAGAATATGCAACCCATGAAAAACGATTATGAGGAATCTTATGCAAAGATTCTTTTTGATTTATTTACTCATCAAGATATTGTATTAATTCGTTGTTTCTTATATACTGAAAATGAAAATTCTCCTCATTTCGGTTATACATTTTATAAATTGGCTGCAACTTACTTTGATGATATGGTTTTTCTAATCCAAATTAAATACTTATAATAAAATTATTTAAATAATCTATCTTAACATTTTAAAATTTAATTATAATTATAATATTTAAGTTATGATAGAACCTAACAGAAGTATATTTTATTATACTATGACCTAGTTTCTCCCGACGCACTGACCGGTTTTTCCCTGAATATCTATTTTTTTGAAAATATTTGGAATTTATTTTTAAAATAATAAAATTATTATATAAAATAGGATTTATATATCGATAATTTATTATAATAATTAATGATTAATAAATAATATAAATTTAATGTATTTTGATTATATAGAAATCAAAATGTTGAGAAAAAACTATCTAAGTAAAGATGTTATAATATTAAAAATTTTATTGTAATATCTTTATCATGATTCATTATATAAATATAATAAAAAAAAGGCGATTTATTTACTGCGATTTTCCCCCATTTATTATATCGAGTACATCTAATATTATTATATTAATATATATATATTTAAATAGTTTACACAATTTGTGCACATTAGTATATAATTTTAACCATATAAATGTTCTAAAATAAAATGAATAAATTTTCATTCCCATCCATGCTTTAAGACTTCATGGTATTCAATTATATGAGATATAATTATTTCATCGGAAATTAAATAAAAAAATAAATTAATTAATATTATTCATAACTTCACAAAAGTCAAAAAAAATATATGATAAGTGAGTAATACTTCTTTAATTTTAGTTATTTTCCATAAAGTCCTTATCCGCATAATTTTTCACTTTATTACCTTTTTTCACTACATAGATTAATTAAACGAGTAGAAAAGCGATATTAAGTTTTCTTTTCATGCAATAAAGGTAGATAATAAACTAAATACAATAGCGAATTTATGTAAGAGTAGTATTTATATTATATTCTTATTTCTTATTTTTTTTTTTTTATTAATTTTTGAAATATTTGTACTCAGTGAACTAAGCGGCAATTAGTATTATAATTAGGCAATATAATACAGCTTAAATTTAATGGACTTTAGCCTTATTTAATGACCTAGCTTTTATTCAATCCGGTTATTTTATCGAAGAATTTATAATGGTACTTAATATATTATTATAATTTCTACGTGAAGATAATATTTAGTAATTTTTTTTCGCATCTCAGACTACATTATCCAATATATGCAAATTGAGATATACCTTATGATTTTTATATATAACCTATTATATATATATATATATATATATTATATATATATAAGCACTCAGCACCGAACTAGCATCCGTAACCGTATACGCGCATACCGCAACGAATAGTATTGATAGCACGCGAGCTTCATGGGTCGATACCAATCATTATAGTTAATGATTTAACGTAATAATTAGAATCTATATTTAACAATTAATGATAAAGCAAATCCTGCTATATGGGATTTGTAAAAATGATAATTATAGATCGGTATATAATTTTTCGCAATGATAATTTCTTTAGGGTTAGATATATTAGGGTAGGGTTAGGGGGCTTATACAATATACCCCGTTATAAATTTTTTTAAATCAAATTTTCCATGAAATTAACGGTGAAAAATGAGTATAAAACAGATTGTATCTGTACAGTACTATAGGATATTTAATATCATTTACCTCACCTTACCTCTGACCTTCAACTCCCTACCATTGAAATAATTAAAAATCACTTCTGCATTAACACTAGTAATTATTATACCTAGTGTGAGATATCCTAATGTTGAAAACATCTTTACTTTTATATATGATCTACTTTCATTACTAGGAGCTAATGTCTGCGTAAGGGTGTGGCTATTATAAAAAATGAATTTAATATATATATAAATTATTGTTGATTAGATATACTCACTAATTTAAAAAATTCAGAAGACTTAAATTATCATATCATTTAAATTAAGATTAATATATTTTAATTTAATTTATTTAATTTATAATTATTTTTTTTTATTCAAATCTTTAGAATTAGAAATGGAATAAGTCACATGAGACTATCAAAGATTGTACATAAAGAATCTGACAGATTTACAGAAAAGTATGTTTAATTTTACCAAAGAAAAAAAAAATTATATAATTGTAGATATTTGAGTCAAATGAATATTGTCTCAAGAGAAATTTTATTTATAGAAAATTAGATAGACTAATAAAATAATATAAAGCAAATGATATTATTAAATAATGATGTAAAACACTATAAAAAGTGTCAAAGACTTAAGAAAAAGTGTCAATAGATAACTAACTTAATTGTAATGATATCATTATATGGAAAAGGTGACTTATTATATCACTACATTAATAACTTAAAAGTTATTTAGCACATTAGACAGTTGAATTTAAGATTCGTTAAAAGAGGAGCGTGTTTTAAAGACTAGGTAATAAATATTTTCTTATTAATGAAGGTCTTCTGTATTATGATGAAGCTGTGAGCATAAGAAATGAAAATTTCGAGAAATTAATAAAACTCGCATATTAATAACAAGATAAGGAATTAATTTCTTTTCATAGAAATTCAACAAGTATTTTGTTAATCTCGTCATTCTTCTCTATTCTTTTGAATGTAAGAGGAGTATATATTACATAATACTAAATATAATAACTGAATTAATAACTACCAACTTTTAATTATATGACTAAATAATTAAATTGATATGATTGATAAATTAATTATTATATACTATATTTAAATATATATTATATATATATATCAGTATATAATATATATTATATATACTATATATATTATATATATAGAAAATATTAATATTATATAAATATATACTATATATATATATATAATATTTATTAATTATATATTTATAAATGATATTAATAATATAACTATATATTAATATATATAATATATATATTAGTTAATATATATATATATATATATATATATATATTAAGATATTAATAATATATTATATTTATATATTATAAATATATATATATATATGATTATATATTAATATATTAATATATATATATATTATATATATATATATATATATTATTATTAAATTATATATATTATATATGTATATATATATTAATATGTTATATAATTATATATATATATATATGAATTTATTATATATATATATATATATATATATATATATTATATATAATATAATATAATAATATATATATAATATATATAAATATAATATATATATAATATAATACAATTATATAAATATATATGTATGTATATATATATATATATATATAATCATATCATAAATATATATATAATAAATATATACTATATTATTACATATATATATATATAATAGTATATATATACTAATATATATATATATACCCAGATATTATATATATATATAAATACTTTATATATATATATATATATATATACTATATATATAATATTTATATATATATATATCATATATATATATATATATAACATAACCTAGCACACACAAACACTTTTTTTTTAAGATAAAGAGGCCCGTATATATTTTTTTATTATTAATATAGAGAGAAGATATATATATATAGATACTCTTGAATTCACATCAGATAGGACTTCTACATAAATATTTACGTCTGGTGTTTGTCCAAACTAAATTTTAATTATAATTAAAATAGTACAGTAGAATTTTAATAATGGTTATAATATTAATTTGGATACGAAAAACACACACGTATATATATATATATTGACATATTTCCAAACGCTGCAATTTTTTTTCCAAAATTAATGAATTTTTATTTTCATTGTTTTTTGGCTAAATAAAAATTGAAAAAAAAAAGAATTATGAAATAAATTTTAATAATTTCTAATATTAATAATAATATTTACACACT
>JABUQX010013539.1:0-5000 GCA_015478945.1 Trachelipus rathkii
GGAACTGAATATCCTAAATAATATATATAATACTAGTGATATAGAATAATATCTAATAATTAATTTAATAGTATATAGATGAATAAAAACAGAATATTTCATTAATTGTAATTATATATATTTATATATACTTATTAATATATAATATTAATAATATATTTAATATTATATATTTATATATATTAGTAGTTTTAGTAGTTTTATATTAATTAGATATATTTATTAGTATTAATATTATATATATAATATAGCTAATTAAATAATATAATATAATTTAATATATATTATACATATTATATATATTATATATTTATATTGTTGCACTATATTAGAATATTGCTACCCAATGTGGGTTAATATTGGCATGATTGTTTTTTAGTGATATATCATTGAATACATCCCTATATATTATGGTAATTATTAATTAATTATATTACTATAAGTTATTATATATTTATATTAATATTTACTTATTTTAGTATTTTAAAAATAAATATTTAATTCTTATATATATTATTATTTTGTAATTAACATTAGAATCATTAGTTAAATATTTTTATATATTATATATTCATTTATTTATATTATATATTATTATATAATTATTTATATAATTAATATATATTGTATTACTATATAATATATAAAATTATTATATATATAATATAATTTAGTTTGTAGTTGTATTTTTAAATAGTACGTTATTCTAAATTTTGGTTTTGTATTGTATTTATATTATATTATATAATATTATTAATAACTATAATATTTGAAGGTAAAATACTTGATGGGAGTTATAATATAGAGTTAGTTTAAGGATAATATTTATATATTAATATATCATATTAATATTAATATATATAATATATATTGTTATATATATAAATGTATTATTATCAGCTATTTAAGTCTTCCCTTGTGTTGTACTAATATAGTTTGTTTTTCTTCTTATTAATTTATCATTATAATATATAATATATTAAGTAAAATTAATATATCATAGTCGGTACTCTCACAAAATGTTTTAAGTAAAAAAAAAGTTTAAGATAAAGTAAAGCTACATATTTATATATATTATATATGATAATGAAATCGTAATTTAATAAATATATGTTAGTATCTATAGTGGTGTTTTCGATTTGATAAAAAGCAAAAATCTAGTTTAATATATAAAATAAAATAATATATAAAAATATTTAATATACAATGAATAAATAATACATGTTCTATGATATAATATTTAAGTGATATATATAGTTTAGGTTTATGTGTATAGATTAGTAATACGCACATTTTAATTACATCTATTGTAATTATACTTTAAAGGCTATAACAATAATATATATATTAAGTATACTTTCCATCCTTATATATTCTTTTGTTATAATTTTATATTATTTATTTTATAAATATACAAATGTAACTACATCAAATTTTTTTAATATCTATATATATTATATATATACTACATAATGTGGATATCACCCACACCTACATATTTTTCAAGAGATATATTCTGCAATTTTATCCTAATCAATATTGCATATGTTATTTGCATTTTAATGGCTTTGTTAATTTTATTACATTACATTGTTTTAAACTTGAGTCTAAGCGTTGTTAGTTTTTTTTAATAATTTCAGTATGTAGTAATGAATGCAGTATAGATCTATTATTATATCAATGTAATTAATATCATAAGGGTTGGTTATTCTATAGAGTCTTAAATATGGTTATAAAAGTTATTTTCTAATGTAGGAGTATATACTCATGATATAAATTGGCATAGTATATTGCAAGGTAGATGTAATTTATTGTCATTGATACTTTAAGAGTAATAATAAAGATAACTATATCCGTCTATTGTTTTTTGAAGTAATATCGTGATTCTTGTGCGTGATAGCAATTTATTACTTCAATTATCCTCATCCATTTATACTCTAGGTTTACTATGATAGATATATTCAATATTGATCTTTCAGATATTTTAACTTGGTGAAGAATGAGGTTCATACCACAGATTTTTTTTCTTGTCGTGCAATATGGTCTTATCCAGGGCTTCTTGTATTAATAAGCATATGATTTGACAAGGTGGTAGAGGAGTGTATACAAGTGTACTCTCCTATATTATTTGCTTTATAATTGACGTGTTCTCATCGCTGTGCACTTTATACGTATGCTAGACGGTACTGGAAAATCTTAAAGACCCAAAGCCGAGAACTTCTTTAGTTAGTGCCTTTGGTAGAAATTAAACTATTTTTTTGTAATTCAGTGATAGTGATAAACACATGAGGTTGTGAGTATAGTAGAGTAATTAATGTTTTCATTTTTACACTTGCCGAAAACTGTTCCCTGTTTAATTAATATAGAAAATCTACATGACATTAAAGAAGATTATTCTGTATATCAGTTATGTTAATAACTTTATATTTTATTGACCTTAACACATATATTCTCTGTACTTTTACTTATATATTCGTATATATATCTTGTCTCATAAATTTCTTATGGTTCTTATATTATTCTAGAGTGAATTATACTATACTACTGACCCTCATAACAACACTAAGTATATCTGAACAATGATAATATCTATGTTAGATTAAGTCCTATATATATGTTGTTATAAATCTGATATATATGTCTTAGATTTATTATAGGGCCTACTCTTTATTATAATTTTTACTATATATATATATATATATTATTCATATTTCTATTTTATATATCTATTATATAATATATATAATGAGTTATTCTATATATCTATATATTAAATCTCTATATATTATATTATAATCTAATTATATTCTCCATAAAAAATTTTCTACTTATTATTATATATTTAATACTACATTATATTATTTCTAATATTATTTATATTTATATATTTTTACTTATATCTCTATATAATCATGAGCTGTTACTATCATCAGTTTTTTGACTGATTTGAAATTTTAATCATTATATACTTATATGAATATGCAGTGTTAATGAAATTAGTATTTTGATTAGAGTGATTACATATATATTAATACCATTATAATCTAATTACTAATACACTAATATTCTATTATAACATACCTACTTCAGCCTTTACTTTACGGATAATACCCTTGAGTATCTAGGGCTATACATCAATGGTCATATTAATCCCACCACTATATATCTATCTCACTACTACCTTATACATATTCTTAATGCATCTCATTACTCTACTATATACTGTACCCCATTAATAAATAATAAAGTAATTTATACTATATAATTATAGTATATTCTAAAATTATGATATTTCTAATCATATATAATATATTATATACTTAGATATATAGTTAGGATATTATAATAACATTCGTGGAATTGTTGAATATAATCAGTAATTTAATTATTATGTTATATTATTATCATATATTTTATTTATATTAATATATAACCCCCTTGCCACTCATCCTTCTTATTCAAAACAACACCCTCCACTACGTTTTCCCATCTTCTCTGCTGCATCTCTATAGACTATGTATCCTCTCGATATTTTGTTAAACTCATTTTTCCTTCTCAATTTGATCTCTACCTCCTCATTCTCCTTTATCTCTCTCTCTTCTCTCTCTCTAATCATCATTCTTGGTGAACTCTACTTTTCTTTATCTATTTTACTTTATTCACCTAATTTCTTCTATCTATGACCCTTCCAAATTTCGGAATTTTTGTTTAAAAATTTCTATTTATACAATATAATATAATATTATTAAAAAATATCATAATTAATTAATAATTTAATATAATTATAATAATATAATTCAATTAATTAATTAATAATATAAAAAAAAATATAATTTAATAACATATTACTTTAATTAAATTCTTATAATAATAATATAATAATAATAAAGGTATAACTAAAAATATATAAAAATCAATAATATATAATTAGAATAACCATCAGTAGTCCTTTCTCATATAATTATAAATAAATAATAACATTAACTAAATTAAAATAATAACAATACAAAATTACATAAATCCTAATTTGGTCATGAGATCTTTTAATAATGTAAAGATTAATCCGATCTGTAAAAAAATTATTTTAACAACAATACTATCACTATATCTTATATTATATAGTTAAAAACCAGTTATCTATATAATATACTTTCACTATATATATATATTTATATAATATAATTATATAAATAACTATTGTTATATATATATTATATTAACATATAAGAACCTCAATAATATATATTATTCATATAACATACTATAACTATATGTAAAACATTTATAGGTGCTATACTATTATTACTAATTTATTACTAAAATTTCCCATGAAAGCGAAGATAAACGTTATTAATTGAAACACTCCTATATAGGCCGATTTCGACACACACACGTTCAACAAGTCGTCTCGAATCAGGTTCTAATGTAACTATGATACTAATTATAATTTATAATGAAACAATTAAAATTAAACAACAAAAAATTAAAATATGACAATAAGAACACATTAGAAAAAATAAACTATATAATATATAAAAAATACTACTAACTATATAATAGAATTCTATATAGTAAATTAATACTCAATTACGAGTATACTTATTATTTAATTTACGTGTATATAAATTATATATATGCTAATTCTCAGATTCACCATTCAATAACCATCCAATAATAGAAATACTAGTAGTAAATTAATAATAATAATTAATTTAATAATAATTATAATAATTTGAAGATAATACAATAATACAATAATAAAATAAGATAATAAACTATATAATTAAATCTAATTAATATTACGAAATAATAATAATAATATATATTAATTAATAATAATAATAATAAATATAGTATATTCTAATAATATATAATAATAATAATAATATCCAAAAACAATAATAATTTATAATAATAATAAATAATATATAATAAATAAAGTTAGATAATAATAATAACTATATTAATAACTAATAAAATGAATAATAATAATATAATAA
>JABUQX010013539.1:7500-25000 GCA_015478945.1 Trachelipus rathkii
GTTCATTAATTATTATTAATTATTTAAGTTTGCGAAATGCATCAATATTTATTGATTATTGGCATCGTTATTGTTAGTATTAATTATTTCATATATTGGTATTATTATTAGTAATTATTTTTTATTATTATTTAGTTATTAACTTAATATATTTATTATTATATGAATATATATTTGATATAATTACAATTATTAATTTATTTATTATTATTATTACTTATATAATTATTATCATTCACTTAGTTATTATTATTATTTATTTATTTTTTTATTTTTTCTTGTTGGTTCTGTTTATCCTAGTTCATAATTTTTAATTTTTTAATTTGTAATTTCTAAATTTGTACATTTATAAATTAATTTATAAATGTATATTCATAGACCTGATGATGACACTTCGTTCGTGTCCGGAAATACGTCGTCCTAAATAAAAACCGTTACATATATGACAACTTGTATATTCGCTTTTCCAAGTTCATTATCGCTTTGAAAAGTTCCTAAGAAGACAGATAGTTTCATCTTTTATAATATATATAATATATATAATGTATATATAAATTAGTAACAATTATATATATATATACTGAATATATAGATATATATGACTACAAGCCTAATACTTACTAATATTTATATATATATATATATTATTATATATATATATATATAATATATATATATATATATATATTTCAACTATATATTAACATATATAATATATACTATTAAAACATTGTATATTTAATATAATTATATGAATATATAATATACAAATGATAATATTCTAATCATCTATATATATATTATATATATATATTATTTAATATATTATTAATATATCGAACACTTATATACTATATATATATATATATCATTATTATTATATATATACTTATATATATATAGATATTGCTAATAATGTAATCTGATTACATAGTACTGGATATATTTTATGAACATTATGTTTAATATAATGTATACTCAATGTATATTATATTGTATATAAATTAGCAGATTTTTAGTTATATAAAAATATATATAACTCACTTCTTATATAATTATTAATCTATAATAGTATACTAATATTAAATAGAAAGGTTAGGTTGAAGATTATATTTATTAGTTATTATATATTAATTAGATATTTTATACTCAAAAATATATATGGAATTATTTTGATCGTAATTTGTCTAAAATATTTTACTCAATATATATATAACATATAAATACTATATATATATAATATATATATATATAATATATATATTATATATATATATATATATATTATATAGTATATATATTATATAATGTTTATATATATTATATATATATAATATATATATTATATAATATATACATATTATTATATATATAAGTATTATATTATTATTTATTCATATATTATATATATATATATTATATTCTTATTTTTATTATTGCTTGTAAAGTTTGTAAAGAGTTTATAAAGTGTAATGTGAATAAATCGATTTCAAAGTAGTGCAAAATCTCAAATAATATTTTGCATTTGAAATTTAATTTTTGTTTCAATGATAATGCAATTTTTTAAACAATAGCAAACCGCAAGCTTTTAGGCTTGACTGAAATTCGTCAGGTTCATGCTCTCAGAATTGAAAAGAAACCCATAATGAATCATGCTATTTTTTAAAAAACGTGCAAATAGAACTTAATTAGATGAAAAATTGAAAACAATGTAAATTATTATATTAATACTATATAGAATAGATAATAATAAGAATAATAATAATAAAAAATAATAATAATAATAATAATAATAATAATAATAATAATAATAATAATAATAATAATAATAATAATAATAATAATAATAATAATAATAATAATAATAATTTAATGCAAATCACGTAATGCAATCCTATAAATACGTTAATGCATGTCATTATAGAGTCTGAATATAAGATATTTGTATTACAAAGTGTTGCAATATTTTATTGCACAAAATAATATTTAAAATCTGAACTGTGGTTAGTATTTAATTTCAGGACTGAAATGAAATCTCTTTATCTCTATTAATGTGTCCAGGATTTCTTTGCAGGTCTGAAAAAAGTAAAATTGTTGCTTGCTACTCTCACATAGGTCGTAAACTTTCTTTAAAATCTTACGACATAGAGAATTTTGAACAAGCAGCTTAAGGAAATGTACGTATTAAATCAATAAAGCAATAATGATATTGTACAATTTTGTTTGTATTATACTGTATTGCGTACTAAGTAGGTAAAAGTACTACGAGCCACTTTTATATATAATATTATATATATATATATATTATTTTGTCTAAAAAAATTATATCTTTATTTAGGTATATATATAACCAATATATATATATAATATAATGAAACAGGAGAAAAATGAAAATAATAATTACACTTTACTTGATAATAACATATATTATATAATACTATATTCTGGAATAACACAAGCTCTTTTCGCTTCTGTTAATATTGATTATGCTGAAAAAACCCTTAGGTATGTGCAGAATGGTATTGCATGTTAACATTTCTTAAAATTTTTATGATTATTAAAAGTCTTCACAATCCAGTCCTTTTAGGCCTGAATAGGTCTCGCGACATCACTTTAAAACTTTATGAAGCGATGATCATGAAAATTTGTAACAAGAGAAAAAAAGCATGATCCTAGCAGTTGTCTGTACTTTGAAAATGGCCCTATTTTATATGACACTTTGATATAAGGTCCTGTTCTTTCAGATTCGATAAGCTACCTGCTAGGATCTTTGTTTTTTTTATAATAATTTTAAATAGATGTTAAATATTTCTAAAGTTTTAAAGTGATGTGTGAAGATTAAAATTATAAAAAATGTATGACAAATTATCAAGTGATACCATTTGCAACTTAAGGGTCTTTTTTCATAAACACAACTCACTATATATATATAATATTAGTATAATTTTTATATAATATATTTGTATGTTATATATATATAATTTATTATAATTATAATAAATAATTATGAAACCTAGCTACTACAGATAACGTTTTAGCACCAAATTAGCATTAATTAATAGGTTTCGTAAAAGAAAGAATTAACTTGTCTGAATATTCTTAGAGAGAGAGAGAGAGACGATGAACGCAGAGAGAGAGAGAGAGAGCGATGGAGAGAAGAGAGAGAGGAGAGAGAGGAGAGAGAGAGAGAGAGAGAGAGAGAGAGAGAGAGAGAGAGAGAGAGAGAGAGAGAGAAATGAAATTGATAAGCAATTAGAGAAATATGCGCTAAGACACAAAAATAATATTTCAAATGCAGTTTAAATTACGCAAACTGGAAATACATTGAGACAATGTAACTTTTAATTTATGCAAGAAAACCCGTAAACCTTTTGACCAATCAGGAAGGCAACTTGTGAAAAAAAAGAGCTTTTTTATAATGCAGATGAAGATTAGATAACTATGTGAGATGAATAATTTTCTGCTTTGAATTTTCAGGATATTTTAAGTAAATTTTTCATTTTATTTTGAGTGAGGAATTCGCGTCTGGAAAGTTCTCTACAAGCTATTAAAGCTTTGTAAGATTCGAGATGAACGCATGATGAACGAACAACAAATTGCGAGGAAGAACTTTTATTACTTGAGGCTCTCCTTAATGGGTTTATCATCTTTTGTTCAAATCTATAAAACTTGAGGAAGGGAATTACGAATATGAGAAAAATAGAAAAAGAAATAAGCAAATTAATAAATTAACTTAGAGTTTGAGAAGAATATGCATTCTTAATATTAAATATTTAAAATAAATAAATGAATATGTAAAATATATATAAATGGTAAATAAATTACATAATTTATATATATAATTAAATATTATTATATTATTATATTAATTATATTAGTATTATATATTATATTATATTATATATATATATATATATATACTTAATATATATATGTAATAATATATATATATATATATATATATATATATATATTATATATATATATATTAATAATAAATTAAATAATTAATAATAATAATTAATAATAATATAATAATAATGATAATAATAATATTAAATAATAATAATAAATAATAATAATAATAATTATATAATAATATAATAATAATAAATTAAATAATAATAAATTAATATATAATAATAATAATAATTAATAATAATTAATAATAATAAAACATTAATAATAATAATAATTAAATTAAATTAATAATAATATAATAATAAAATAAATAAATAATATATAATTAAATAATAATAATAATAATATATATATATTAAATATAAATATAATATAATAATAATAATTAATAATATATAAATAACATTTGAGCTATATCTGTCAAATAGCATATAGTGATATGATTATTATTATTATTATTATTATTATTATTATTATTATTATTATTATTATTTATATATTATTATTATTATTATTATTATTTTATTATTAATTATTATTATTATTATAAGAAAAAGAAAGAAGAAGATAGAAGAAGAAGAAGAGAGAGAAGAAAGAAGAGAAACGAACAAGAAAATGAAGAACAAATGAAGAAAGAAGAAGAAGAAGAAGAAGAAGTAAGAATAGAAAGAAGAAGAAGAAGAAAAGAAGAACAGAGAAGAAGAAGAAGAAGAAGAAGAAGAAGAAGAAGAAGAAGAGAGCAATAATAATAGTAATAATAATAGTAATAAAAATAGCAATAAAAATAGCAATGAAAATAGCAATGAAAATAAAAATGTAAACTATCTTAATATTATGCAATAAAAAATAATAATATATAATAATAATAATATAAAATAGCAATAATAATAATAATAATAATAATAATAATAATAATAATAATAATAATAATAATAATAATAATAATAATAATAATAATAATAATAATAATAAAAAATAATAATAATAATAATAATAATAATAATAATAATAAATTTAAAAAAAATATTAAAATAAAAACATAATTAGGTAAATAAATAAAATAATTTAAATTAAACAAAAATAAAAATGTTTAAAAAAAAACAAATAAAAATAAAAATAACAAAAATTAAGCATAAAATAAAAAATGATAATAAACAAATAAATAAATAAATAAATAAATAGGTAATGATGAAGCTAAAACAATAAATAATAAATAAATTATATATATATGAAATAAATAAAAAAAGTATGTGACATATAAAAGTAGTAATTATTTTCATTTTCAGATTTTGTTTTTAAAATGAGAAATGACTCCATCGAAGAAGGTCTTTCGCAATATTTTATTTATTGCAAATTGCTCTCTTTACTTAATAATAATAATAAAAAATAATAATAATAATAATAATAATAATAATAATAATAATAAAATAATAAAAAAATTTCTACTGCAAATAACACCTGTAATTATAATAATAATAATATTAATAATAATAATAATAATAATTGTAATGTCACTATTTCTATATAAACATTTGAGTTCAAAAATAGTATATATTATTATTTTTGATATTATTTATTGTTATTATAATAATAATGTCACTATTGCTATTTAACAGTATATATTAAATTATTATTATTATTTATTATTATTATTATTATTATTATTATTATTATTATTATTATTATTATTATTATCGATCAACGACATATCTATAAGCCGAACATAAAATTGTGCTAAACGTAAAAGTAAAGAAAAATGTTTTGTGTAATGAAGTTAAAGTTTTATGACTAATATTTATGATAATATATTTATGAAATAAATACATAAGCATATTTGTTAATTTATTAAACTTTTTAACGTTTTCTTAAGTGCAAATTTTAAATATGTGTATATATCTTTTTATGATACTTCAATTAATATCTGCGTTATGCCCTTGTACTCAACCACGCATGTAAATTTATAATAAAACTATCAATTTGCTGAATAAATTATGGCAACTGATTTATTAATGAAAGGAATTAAGTTTTGACTCTTCTGTGATTGGTGAGGGATGACATGACAAGTTACATTACTTTGCAAAATAACTAATGAAATATATTGCGTATGTAAGAAGACAGTAGATTTATTTATTATATATAAAGAGCATTGTAAAGATAATAAATTCAGATGCTCTGATAATAATGTCAGAAATTGACGTAAGATTTGATGTGGGTGGTTTAAAATTTGAATGAAGAATCATAATATGTAGAGTTTACTTCTGAAATTTGGCTTAAAGATGAAATTTCAGAATATATTGTATAGAAGAACATTTACTTTTATAATTCTTGGCATATGTTTTAGAGAAAGGAAACTGCAGAGAAACTGGAATATATTTCAATAAATTTGTGAATTGTGTCTTATAACTGATGTCTATCTAATAAGAAATATTATGAAGAATAAGATGTGCAACCAAACAGCCGAAACAACTGGAGAGTAAGGATCTACTTACAGGTAATGTATGTGCACAACATGTATATATATATATATATATATATATATATAATATTATATATATTATATATATATATTTAATATTAATATATATATATAATAATATTAGTATTATTATATATTATATAATCTTATATATATATATAATAATATATATATTTAATGATCTATTGATATATATATATATTAATTAATACTATTAATTAATATAATATATAATTAATATATTAATATTATTATTATTATATATATATACTAATAAATAATTATATTAAGTATTTATTAAAGATATATGTAATATATATATATTTATTATTTCTTATAATAATATTATTAATTTTAATATATATACAGTATATTATATATAATAATATAATATATAAATATTATTATATTAATTACTAATAAATATAAGTAAAGTGACAGGATGTCGGGACCAACCGAGCCCCTCATAGATCACGGAAGTACTTCACTCCTCTATCGATTAAATCATATAATATTCTACCTCCTGATAGATACGTATCCTAAAATTGGAGCAGCTTATTCGTATGATTAACCTCCTGGGTGGTCGTGATAGACTAAGGGGTACGTATATTGTTCACCCGTTGGTAGCCATATCCCTCGATGGTAGGTAATGTGCATATATCCTCATAAATAATTAAAGGTCGTGTAGAAGCACTGGAAAGAGAAAGGATTATCCGTTGCATGAGTTGTTTGCTGTTAAAGTCGGGAGATCTCGCGGTATCTCATGGCTGTGCAGAATTTTGATGCTGGCACCGAGTGTGTGTGCATGTACATCTGGGGCGTGCCAGAAGCATGTTATGTAGCTGGAAGATATTGTTATAATTAATACAGCTTGGGGAATTCTCAGGGTTCGGAGCAAAGGTAGGCCAATACGCGCAACTGTGTTCCGCTTTGTAGAGTGTTGACCCTGTGTGTGTGGCTGTGCCATCTTTAGTGCTTGTAAACCAGTCCTTCGTGTGTCTACGTAAACACTGTGGCATCTATAATGACGGACTGACGTGGTTATTATAGGTGTATGAAGCAGGTACAGATTATCGTGGTGTAAGATGATCACAGTCGTTAAGTGTGTACGTGGACTCGAAAGAATGCTTATCCCACATAACAGTCAAAAAATAAAAGATATTATTGTTAAACCATTATCATTAAGAACTCAGTACATACCTAAAGAAAAGGAATCAGCGATTGACTATTGTATTTGTTGCATTAATAAGTTATAGAGTGTATATTGTATAGATATTATCAGAGTTAAGTTTAGGTAGTGTATTCTTTTAGAAATATTTTTGTTATTTAAAACTTATTCATAATTATTTTAATTTTACTTACATATTATTTTTAAACTTTATTTTTGTCATACAAAAGTTTCATTTACATTTATTCTCTGTTTAATTTTTTTTAAACTTTATTTATTTTTTTTGCTTTATTTTCCCCTTAAAACATTTTGTTTTTACTAAATTTTTATGCTTTTCCATGTTATTAACGTAAAAAAATTTAGTACTTTTACATACCCAATAATCAAGTAAATCAGTAAAATCAGAAAATCAAACCACACTAATCTCACACAAACACAACACACACAGCCACACACCACCCTCGCACTACACCTAACATCCCTCGTTCTTTACACACACATCTAGCTACAACACAGATGTTCAAGTATTGATATTTCAAATCGCAAATCTATTAAGATGTTAATAGAGAAAGAACACTTTCAATGGGAAGGGTAAAGAACTTACTGCTTCCTCTGGGATTGATACCACCGCCCATGTTGCGATGGAGGACAATATAAACCCGGTGACTTTACGACTGCGCCTATCACCCCACACCCACAAAAAACACAATACATCGCAGCGATCACAATAACAGCTAACTATCTAAAGAGCAACCGAGCTCCCCTGTGTAATACTTTTCTAGTGACATGTATGTCTATGTATTATTCTTTATTAATCCACATTGCCTTAATACCTCATAGGACTCCCCCCCACGCTCCAGAAAATTAATGCGATTTCAATTAATGGCAATATTCATTAGGAAACTACATATTATTAAAAGTTATCCCGCAGGGACTCGTACGCGCCGTGGTCGACAGCCTAGGGTAGGTAGCTTGAAGGGCAGCTCGGTTGCTTTAAAACTGCTCTTTGACCCACTTTTTTTGTGATTGTGTAGTTCTCAATGATCTTGTTATCTATCTGCTCTGTGATATATTAATTCCATATAGTACCTCATTACGCCACCCATGCGGTGCGTCGTACTCACACGCGCACGCATATTAGGTTCTCTTGACCTTCCTCTTACTGTTCTTTCTTTATGAGATTTAAGTGGTCAGGTATCAGGGTTATATATATCTTAATGATGAAGGCCAGGTACAATATGTAAACTTACGGCGAGCTATAATCTACGGTACTCGGGTAATTCGTGGGTATCCTACTGGAATCGGTACTCTACACAACACTTATTAAGAAACTAATTACGTATAGATTATCTGTGAGTGGGTGTACATATTATATTTATACAATTAATATTATAATTAATATAATATTATATTATATATATTAATATTATAATATATGATAATATATATATATAATAAGTTATTATACTCTATAATATTGATAAAGCGTATAGCAGTTTGCTAGCAGTGCCTAAAAGGTAAAGTCATGGATTATATGGATGTGGCTAAAGTAGGCTGTTAGAATTAATATAGTTATACCTTAGGTTAATGGTTTTATGACGATTGGAATATGCAAAGCTGTTAAAAAAAAAAAAAGCGTGGTTGAATGTACTAAAAGGACCGTGATGAATTATGATTTCAAGAAAGTATGTTTGGAATTATGATAAAGAGGCAAAAAGGAAATATAATTTAAAGACCGAAGTAACGTAGAGAATTAAAAATGGTTATAATGACAGTTTTAGGAAGAGAGGCCATGATGGTGACTTAAAGGGAATAAGAAGCTCTTCTGGAAGGAAGCTACGAAAGTTAAGGAAATGAGACAAGGGAATCTGCTTAAATAACTGAATAGGTGATGGTTGTATTTCGGTAAATAATGAATATGGATGTGAGGGGAGTGTGGACAGGAAACATTCGAAATTTCTAGTATAACATTGGGTTCGTAATGCGGTGGTGTATGGTGAATGTGTGGTCAGGTGTTATTTGAATGGTGGCAAGAAGGAATAAGGTATTTTGGTAGAAGATGGGTATATGAGGTCATTAGGAAGGAGGTCATGGGTAGAGTAAGAGGAAAGTTTGAAAGAATAGAAAAAGTAAATGCAAGGTATAGAGGAAATTACTGGAGATGTGAACAAGAACGTTAGTAGGCTGAGCAATGATGAATTGATTTACGAATTTGGAAGTTTGTGTAATTTCAATGCCGATTATGATGTGAGGGTAGATGTTCCGAGGAATTGGAGGATGACAGTAGTATATACGTTATATAAGGAGTATGGAGATAAGGTGAGATAAATGTATAGGAAATATTTAGGGAATTATTATATGTTTATTGGTGTTGTAGGAAGATATATGCTACTATACTTTATGGTTTTGAAAGAGTGGCATGCGAGTAAACTGAATTGAAACTTGATTGGTGGCAGAAAAAATTGATGCGGATTTTTAAGGAAGTGGTTATTAGAGGATGTGCGGATCAGATCTTCTTCATTGATTATTAACGAAATATGTATCCGAGAAAAATGAGGGAAAGGAAGAAGGTATATGAATTGTATGTTAAGATTTTTTATTTTATTTGCAACAGGCGTATGATCGGATTAATAGAGAATCTATGGCAGGTGTTTAGTGATATATGGTGTTTTGGTAGGTTTCTGAACGGGAATCAAAAGTATGTATGATGATATTTGAAGCGTGTGTAAGATTAAATGTTTGTCGAAAGTGGATTGGTTTAATTTAATAGAGGATTAATGAGGATGTAGATGTGTGCCTGTTGATCTCCTGTGGTTATTTTCTTATGTTTGTATGTGTGTGGAGTCTGAAGTTTTTATTGGTGGCGTTATGGTAGGACGTAATATTGTAAGAAGATGATTAGTGATGCGGTTGGGTGATTGAGCAGGTGAGTATTGGTGTTTTAGAGGGTATTATTGTAAGAAGCGGAAGGGATGGGAGGAGGTGGCTTCGCGTCCTGCGTGTTCTGTATGTGAGCATTGCTGCTCGCGTGATGTGTGGAAGTGCGTTTGATGGTTGTTATTTTAGTGACATATCCCTGAACAGTAGCAGATCTGGTAGCAGAGGGTAGGTTCGTGCGAGATATTGCCTCTATGCCAGGGTGCTGTAGTACGGAGTACGCTCATTATCGATTGTACGTTGGAGTGTCGCTCTGTGGTTTACTTCGGTGTGCTGGCGAGAGTTGTGGTGTACCGTTCGGGTGCAGTGGAAAACGGAATGTATATGTAAGATGTGGCTCGTCGAGTTATTCGGAGTAGGTCTTTATATAGATGCTGTGTTTAACATATATTATAAACCTCTATGTATTGAATGAAAGGGAATCGATGATCGCAGAGTGTAGCAGGAAGAGGTGTCGTGGAATGGTATTGATGAATGCATGGTAGCAAATTAAAAAATAGTTGAGTAAGATGGTGGAGAATGGATCTAAAGATACTATAGATTGTTCAACCAGAGATGTGGACACTTAACATAGAAGGTTGATATCTAGCTATCTTTACATGTTGTGTGGAATGTGATAAGATATGTTTTGAGAATGGATGCACCTGTGTATCGATCGCAGATAAGTTGTCGAGCGCAATGGTGAGGAGATTAACTGTTGTGCGTCAGTGTGGCCATCTTAGGGGTACTGTTATATGTGAGCGAAAGAATGTGTTTGATATAATCTATGGAATGATATGTTTATCTAGATGTAGTGTGTTGTGAATGCTCGTGAGATCAGGTGGATAGAATGAGAGTAAGAAGATGAAGGTAACATAGTATGAGGATTAGTTTGGCGTCATGTGGCAATAATGGATAGTTGGATGATTAGGTCTTCGGCTTGGTAAGGCGATGGTAAAGTTCGCGCTCGAGTGTAGACTTGGAGAAGTACGACGTAGGAAGAAGGGAGAAGTGGAGGTGGTGGAGTTTGTCGTTAGAGGATGGTGGAGGAGGGAAGGGAATGTGAGTTTGGCAGAAGGCGAGAATACGAGAAGGTGGAGTGGAACTCGAGGATGAGTGGTGTGTGAGGTAGGATAGGCTCTGTGACCCACCTGGGCGTAATCGGTACACGGGATTGAACCCCACTGCTGGTTCTGAAAGAGGCGTGCCAGGGGCATGGGCGCTCGTTTAGCAAGGTGGATCGGTCGTAGGTCTTCCTTGGTGAGCGGTGTACTAACGGTTGTGTGGATATTATTATTTGACAGGTATTGGAATGTGGCTCTATGGTGACAGTATAGTTCAAGGAGGGAAGATAGAGTGAGAGTCTTGTACATTCTTCTCTTCTCGATCTGAGTGGGCAGACGCTTCTTCCTACACTTGTGTTGTGAGTGATAGTATGATAGCTTACGTGCACTGTTAACGCCATTGGTCTTATAACCTTTTGATCCGTTGGGTTTCGCGCTTTCGGTATTGGTTATTTGCAGTGTGATAGATGAATATATTAGGACGATGATTCTGATGTATAGTAGATTTGCTAGGATGATGGATGTGGTATGTTGTTTTCGACGTGCAGCGTGAGAATGTGTATCAGTGCAGTGATTAGTTATTTTAGATTTGTAATTTTGACTACATTATTTCCTTAATAAGCGTTGTTTATTTATAAATATAATATTATATTTTTAGTTATTTAAATTATTTTATTATATATAAATAAGAATATAGATATTATATGTGAGTGATGAGTTCTGGTTTTCACTTGGATCTACCTGACTATATTCACATTTTCATTATGTTTGTGTGTGTATATGTTGTGTCTGAGATTTGTTAGTGTATCGTGATTTGTTGATTTATTCGATAGTTGGTTTTCTCTGATATTTAGAGTATATATTTTATTGTCAATTGGTTGTTATTGAGTGTGACTGTGTTTTGTAGCGTTTTTATCTGGTTCTTGAGTCACGATTTTAGTTGACTTATCACGTGCTGAGTCCTGTGTACCTCCGTTGTCTCTTCCGTCGTCGTTGTGTCTTGGTTGTTGTTATTGCGGTTTGGCCTTGGTGGGCTCCCTTGACCTGGGGTTTTACGGTTCTTTGTGTGTGGTAGCGTGGAGAGCTCCACCCGTGGCTTTTGTCTTCGTTCGGATTCTTGTCGTTTGCGGTTGGCTGATGCGTGTCTATTTGGTTGTGGCTCGGGGGTGGTTGTTTCGCTTTTATCTATATATAATATATATATCTGAATTATAGGTTGTTAAATATTGCATACTCGCAATTTATTATTTACAATCTTAAAGCAAAAAGAACATAAAGTGGGGAAGGTAAAAGAACTTACTTCGCTTCTCCGTATTGACTACCACCGCATGTTGCGAATAAGGACATATGCTCGATGCAGTTTTTACGACTGAGCTTCACTCAACCCAAAAAAGTTTGAGTTCAAGAACAGTTTTAAGCAATCGAGTTCCATTCAAGGCGACTCACCAGGTGTCCAGCCTGTCCTAATATGCAATATTAATAATATGTAGTTGTTAATATTGCATAATCGCAATTCTAATATTTAGGATCTTAAACTAAGAACATAAAGTGGGAAGGTAAAGAATTACTGCCTTCTCCGGGATTGAAAAACCGCATGCTACGAAATGAGGACAATATGCTCGATGCTTTACGACTGAGCTATCACTCAACCCAAAAAGGTTGAGTTCAAGAAGTTTTAAAGCAATCGAGTTCCTTTCATAGGCGCATCACCAGGTGTCAGCTGTCTCCTATCTCGTTCATGTAATAATATGATAGATCTTGTTAAATATATGCATAATCGCAATTTAATATTTAGATCTTAAACAAAGACATAAAGTGGGAAAGTAAAGAATTACAGCCTTTCCGGGATTCGAAACCACTTGCCGCATCGTTGCGAAATGAGGACAATATGCTCGATGGGGATTGTAGACTGAGCTATCCCTGAACCCAAAAAAGTTGAGTTCAAGAACAGTTTTAAAGCAATCGAGTTCCCTTCAAGGCGACACCACTAGGTGTCCAGCCTGTCCCATCCCTCGTTCTGATGTAAAATATTAATACATTAATATTTTAGAAGGATCCCTCGAACATTTCATAACAAAAATGTTCCCTCTATCATTAAAATGTTTATCCCACTTTCTCGTTTCGTTAAAAGCTAGAAAATCTTGTTTTAAATACAGATGCTCTCATTCTATTCCTCACTGGGAAATGTATCTTTTACAGAAATCGCCTTCAACATCAAATTTCCGCAACTTTCTCTAATTTCATTTCATTCTGGAATCATTCAAGCTCTATTCTTCGTCAAATCAAACACTTTTTTTTCAATAGAAAATGGACTAATCCTTCTGGCTCCTCTTCTTCACACTCTTCTGACATCTTTCTAAAATCTCAGCTTAATCTTCGTCTCTCTCTCTCTCTCTCTCTCTCTCTCTCTTTCTCGTCTCTCTGTCTCTTCTCTCTCTTCTCTCTCTCTCCTCTCTTCTCTCTCTCTCTCTCGTCTCTCTCTATATACTCATATATATGATATATATATATATTATATATATATATTATTATATATATTATATATATATATTATATAATATATATATATATATATATATATTGTATATATATATTGCATACGTTTTGTTTCTTCTGTCATTTTCATACTGTCTTCCCTTCTACCAAAACTGCAAATATTTTCTCAATCATTGCCTCCATCTCAGATTTAGAAGATACCTGAACTATTCATTAGTATCTACCTCCCTTATTTTATTTTTATTTTATTTTTTGACTAAAATTGAAATTAATTTCTTTTAAGAAACTCTCTCCCCTTTTCCTCTCGCCCCCTTTCTGTCTCTCTTCTCATTCTCTCCCTCACTGAGTTTACTCCTAAGAAGGAGTACGGTCTTTACATTATTACTTCTGTGGCTCTTAAAATTGTACTTTCCTCCTTGTTTCTTGCCTTGATAATCTAATTCATTTCTGCCATTTAAATTCAACTTTACTATCCTGCAGAGAGCATAAGTTCATTCAACTCTTCAACCAGTTCGAAAAATTGTAGACACTCTTAACGCACCAACTATTGTATCGTCTCTCTAATATTTGCCCTTTTCTAAAAAAGATTTGAAAACATCTTAAGTCTTCTAATATTATTTCAGTTCGCCAATATGATTTCCGTTAAAACATTCAACATGTGAAATTTTACTCTCTCTCTCTCTCTCTCTCTCTCTCTCTCTCTCTCTCTCTTCTCTCCTCTCTCTCTCTCTCTCTCTCTCTCTTCTCTCTCTCTCTCTCTCTCTCTCTCTCTCTCTCTCTCTCTCTCTCTCTCGTCGACTCATCGACATGTCTGTGATTTCTAATTTATAGCTCTGGAAACATCGAAAACATTTGATAAGAGTTTGGCGAAAAGATTTGATTTCCAAATATCTTCTTTCAGTATCTGTCCTTTTCGCTGTAATTTTAGTTTTGATTTACTTTCAAGTAACTCTTTGTACAGCTGTTATAAACAGTCACCTTTTTCCTTTAAATTTATTAATACTGGTGTTTATCCCTTAAGATTCTGTTCCAAGCCCAAAACCTTTTACCAATTCATCACCTATCCACACATTTGCCCAAAACTTTACTCTAAATTACTCTTTTAATTTCGTAAAGCCACGTAACCACCAACCTTGTACAAACTTCACTTTTCAGCATTTTTTTGAGAGGGAGTTATGTTTCATCAACTCTCTCACTCTCACTCTCACTCTCACTCTCACTAAATCTCTCCAATATCATTCTAACAACCGGATTATTCCTTCACTCTCTCTATTATAATGAACATAGCTTTTCTGGATTCTCTATTCGCATATTTCTTCTTCCATAACTGTCCACCTTTCTTTCCTCAGACGTAAGTGCAAAACTCATTACTTCTTGTTCTGTTTTTTTTAATTTTTTTTCTTTATTTTGCTTTTCGACCTTTCTAACCAGGGGTCATATATATATATTATATATATATGATATACTTATATATATAATATATATATATATATATTATATACTATAATTATATATATATTCTATATTATATATATTTATATTATTATATATATAGTATAATATATATATATATATATATATATGTGTGTGTGTGCGAATGTAGTATTATATTAAAACCCCGCAGGAAATCAAACAAAATAACAACTATATTAACAAGACTTTGGAGAGGACTGCCTTCCCCCCCATCCTCAGTCAGGGTCGTAAAAAAAAAAAAATTTTCACTAAAATTTTTTACCGGCCTGAATGAGGAGAGGCGTTAAGTTCTCTTCAAAGTTTAGTTGATGTTTTTATAGTTTTCATTCATATATTTTTTTATTTCGGGTTTTATTTAATATTATATATTATATATAATATATATATATATATATATATATATATATATATATATATATATTTATATAATTAATATTATTATATATATATAATTCTATATATATATTATTATATATTTATTATTATATATATATAATTATATATTCTATAATAGGGTATATTCTATCATATATATAATCTTATTATATCTTATATATATATATATATATATATATATATTATATTATATATCATTCGATATATAATTTATAAGTTGTTGTACCAAGTTGTTTTCCTAGTTCTGTGCCTGCCCTCTTCGGGCTGCCTGGGGGCCTCTCATCTCTCTCTCTTCTCTCCTCTCTCTTCCTCTCCTCTCTCTCTCTCTCTATCTCTCTCTCCCTCTCTCTCTCTCTCTTCTCTCTCTCTCTCCTCCTCATCTCCTCTATCTCTCTCCTCTCTCTTCTCCTCCCTCCCCTCGCGGCTTTTTCCCCCTCGTGCTGCCTTCTCCGCGTTGTCCTGTTTTTTTTGTTCTTTCATCCCCATCGCTCTCCTCTCTCTCTCTTTCTCTTCGTCCTCTTCTTCTCTCTCTCTCTCTCTTCTCCTTCTCATCATTAATCCCTCTCTCCTCTCCCTATCTCTCCTCTCCTCTCATCTCCCTTCTCTCTCTCTCCTCTTCTCTCTCTCTCCTCTCTATTCTTCTCTTTCTCTCTCTCCTCTATACTCTCTCTCCTCTCTCCCTCCCCCCTCCTCTCTTTCTCTCTCTCTCTCTCTCCCTCTGCTCTCTCTTCTCGTTCTCCCCCTCTCCTCCCCTCTATCTATCCATCTCTCTCTCCCTCCTCCACTCTCTCTCTCTATATCTCTCTTCTTCTCTCTCTACTCCTCCCTCTATATCATTGTTTTCCTGCTCTTTCTTTCGGTCGTTTCTCCCTTTCCTGGATTTTTGCACCCTTGCTAATCAAAGCTAGTTAACTTGGATTTATACAGTAAAGAGTACAACTTAAATTAAAATTACACGATTAAACGACGACATTCACATTATCTTCCACTTTGAGTATAAATAGGTCAGTAACAAGCACTATTTATACTCAAAAGTGAAGAATAATAGTGAATTCGTTTTAAATGCTTAATTTTTAATTTAAGTGTACTCTATAATGTAATAAATCCAAGTTTTAAAACCTAGCTTTGATTTTATCCAACCCAAAAAATCATTAATATATATAATATATAAATAATATATATCATATATATAATATATATATATATATAATATATATATATATATATATCCTATATATATATATATATAGTATCTATATATTATATATATGATATATATATATGAATTAATATAGTAATATATATTATATATATAAATATATATATATTATATAATACTATATAATATATATATAATATAATATTAAATATATATATATATAATATATAATATATATATATATATATAAGTAATGTTTATAATTTGGTACCAGATTTTTGTAACCAAATTGTCGTACAGGTTTCCTCGGCTCGCGGAGATTTTGGCGTTTATTATGCACCTTCACCATATATATAAAGGCCGTAGATAGGGGGTTGAGGGGTCTGAAACCCCCGAAATTATTTAAACTATCGAAAGTTTTTGATGGCGTG